>RJWT010005625.1:0-30604 GCA_004365215.1 Cuniculus paca | reverse complement strand
TGATGCCTTTACCCAGAGCTTGGGATGGCGGAAGAGCGAGCCTGGTTCGCAGCATCTTGTTTGGAAAATAGGCAGTTATCCTTTGGCCCTCAAGTGTTTGAGTGAGCTCCCCCACTCTGCCGAGCACCCCCACTGTCCCTTGGTGGGCCTCGGGGTACTTTATTCTGTTCATGCCAACTATGTTGAAGCCCAGGAATGTGGTGAGGGAGCAGAAGGTCCCGGAGGGCTCGTCTCCTGTCGGAATCTGCCTCACGGAGACCCATGAGGTTGCTTGTAGGATGCGAGAGCCGGAAGGAGGCTTCTAGGTTCCTCACTCCGCTGCCGAGAGGTTTGCTGTGGGAATGAGCTCTGACTGTTTGTATGAAGTCGTAACGGTCCTGAGCTGCTCTGCCTCAGGTTCCTGTCAGTTCTGAGTGTCGCAGACCTGCAGGCCCAGGGCTGACAGTGGCCTCCAGCTCTGCAGACCCCGCGTGGCTCCTGGGTTCCAGGTAAGTTCAGAGCAGGCGCAGGGGGCTCATCAGAGCTCCCAGAAGCCCCAAGTCTCAGGATTTTCAGGTCTTTTCAGGATAATTAAACAGGACTTTAAAGAGCGATGTGGTACCTGCTTATAAACCAGAAAGAAAGAAAGACTTTCAGTGACGTTTGAAAGCATCCGAAGAATAAGTTTTCTTTTTCTTTATTGCTAAATTGGTGTGTAAAGAATGATGTAAACTTTGACTTTTTAGCTTGCGCATCACTAGCTAAAGTATCTTCAACTAGTGTTGGGATGCTTATTTGCTTACTTAGAATAAAGAAATGCATGTACACGTTAAAATGTTTCAGTGGTGCTAGGCATTGTGGCTCATGCCTATAATCCCAGCACTCTGGGAGACTGAGGCAGGAAGATTGCAAGTTCCAGCCCAGCCTGAGGAGCTCAGTGACTTAGCAAGACCCTTGTCTCAAAAGTTAAAAAAAAAAAAAAAAAAAAAAAAAACACAGGGTGGTGGTGGGGACTGGGAATGTATCTTGAAATTAAAAAGGGTCGGACTGAGAATATAGCTCAGTGCAAAGGTGCTGGGTTCAATCCCCAGTATCACTAAGTAAATTTTTAAAATCTGGTATGGAAAGCCAGAAGTATTTCTCTTCAGATGTGTCATTCCATAAACATTTTTTGTATATACCCAAGCTTTTTTCTAGATACATGGAACTTTATTGCTTTTAATGTTAAACTGCAAAAGAAAGCTTACGAAAACAGGCCAAACTGAGCATCAGTGTCTTTGTCCATTCGGGGCTGCTATAATGCAATACCACAGACTGTGGCTTAGAAACAATGGAACCATAATTTGCACGGGGGCCGGAAGTCCCAGTTCAAGGCCCTGCTTTCTGACCTGCAGCAAGCTGTCCTTTCTGTGTCTCACTGGGCAGAGGGAACGAGGAGCTGTCTGAGGTCTCCCTTCCAGGCCCCCTCACGTTGTCATCACTTCCTGGGTGCCATCACATTGGCGACTAGCTTTCAACACATGAGGGGGTCCACAAACATTTCATTCCATAGCACAGAATCATCACATTGAACAAATAAGTAAATGAATGAGTTTTCAAAGACTCGGGAAGCTGTGGGAAAAAAGCCTGTCATGTCCTAATTGTTTGAAAGGTGGGGTTCAGTATGACAGGGTCTTCCGTTGGTCAGAGTTGAAAGCTACCTGCTAGTTGACTCATTACAACATGACCTAACGCAGGGGAGAGTCATGAAAATAACTTCTTGCTGATACGAACTCCGTTCATATCAGCCACACATAGCCGAATAGGGATCCGGGCAGAGCCAGCTGAGGATGTTAAGGTAACACTTGCTGAGCAGGAAGAGATGAGAGATACCCACTCTGAACCCCTTGTTTTGAGGAGTCTAACGAAAGAGGAGCTGGTGGGATATGAACCCCAGTTTTGAACTCCAGCTTAATGCCTCCTTTGGGGAGCATCAAGTCAGCCAGTGTGACACTCAGGGGTTCCAAGAACTGGGGAGCAGCCGGCTGTGGGCCTCCTTACAGCTTCTGCAGAGCAGTCCTGGCGGGAATTTGGGAAGAACCGTGACGCTGACAATGCTGGAGGTGCACGGCCTGCCGCAGGACCCCCAGAAAGTGCGCACCGCCTTCCATCCAACAGCAACTGCTAGAAACATTTCAGGCTTGCACAAGGTTACGGCAAGGTCTCTGACTTACAATAATTCCACTTAGGCTATTTCAGCTTCACAGTGGCATGAAAACAGCATGTGTTGAGTAGAGCTCGTATTTTGAATTTGGAGTTTTGGTGACGTGCAGCCAATCTTCTCTGCATCACAGGCCAGTGGCAGGGCCGCGTGTCCCAGTCAGCCCGGGGCGTGGTTGCGAGAGGAGGTGACCGTGCTCTGCAGTGCACTGCAGCTGAGCTGGAGTGGTCAGTAGGTTGGGGACAGTGAATGCGTTTTCCACTCGGCCCAGGGTGGTGCATTTCCAGCGGAGCCCCGCCCAGCATTGCCTGAACCCCCAGCCCACTCCCCCTGAGGTTAAGCTTCAGAAGAAGAAAGCAGCAGGTCACCCTTTTGTCTTCCATCATCTTTTTTAGATGCAGCACCTGTGGATTTGGGTCAGGGATAAAAAAGATAACTTGTTTCACATTAAAAGTGGAGAACTTCCTGTGTTTGTTTCCTGTTGCCCCAGTGGCAAATTACTGGGTATCTGATGTTCAAAAATGAGGCAAAATTATTATCTCCCAGTTCTGCAGGTCACAGGTTGAGATAGGATCAGGGTGTCAGCAGGGCTGTGTCACTCCCGCAGGCTCTGGGGACATCTGTGTCCTTCCTTCTCCAGCTCCTGCGGGCTGTCCACATTCCACAGCGATGGCTCCGTCCTCATCTTCAAAGTCGGTGCCATCACATCTCTCTGGCCCTTCCTTGGCTTGGTCTCTCTCTGGCCACTGCCCTGAAAGGCTCCCTTCTGAGGACTCGTGTGGTCCCATCAGGATGCCCAGAATGTCTGGGACAATGTCCCCTTTAAAGGTCCTTGTGCTTAGTCCCATCTACAGGTCTGTTTTTTTGTCACAGCAGGGAGCCTGCATCTGGGGGATCGGATGTGGGTCTCTTTGGGGAGCATTCCTTGGCCTGCTCCGTTTCCCATCATGGTTAATGGTGATAGTGGGTCGAGGTGGCCCCTGCTAAGGACATGTTGACCACACACACACCTGGTGCAGGCCATGGCACTGGAGGGGGGGCAACCGGCACTGCTCTGTGGGCTCAGAGGTTGGTCCCGTCTCAGCCCATCACAGCCCATCACAGCTGCCAGTCAAGAGCCTTGTCCCTGCCACATGGACTGTTTCTTTCTCTTTGTTTCCCCCCCACCCCCGGTCCCTGGAGACTGAACCCAGGGCCTTCACAAGGAGCTGCATTTGCAGTCTTTAAAATTTTTTTAGAATTTTGAAACAGGGCCTTGCTGAGTCATTAAATTACCCAGACTGGGCTAGAACTTTAGACCCTCCTACCTCAGCGTCCCAGAGTGCTGGGATTACAGGTGTGTGCCACTGTGCACTGCTAGAATCTCAGATTCTTTATCCACCACGAAGAGCTGCTCTTTCCTGTCTCTGAGGAGTCAGCAAGGGACCCTGCTTCGGTGCAGCTGTCAGGACTTAGGCGCGCCGTACCTGTACCTGCCTCCTTCCTGTGCAGCGGGGTGAAGGGAAAGCAGGGGATGTGCGCCTGCGCCTTTCTGCATCTCCCCGCCCCACTGCCCCCTTTCCTCTCTGCTGTTTCCTTCTGTTTCTGGAGACCTAAGGCCCTGACGTCTGCAGACATCTTTTTTTTTTTTTTTTTTTTTTGTAGCACTGGGGATCAAACTCACGACCTAATGCTTGCTGGGCAGGCGCTTAGGCCACTGAACTAAACCCCAGCTCTTCTCTTTTTGAGACAGGGTCTCACCATGCTGTTCAGGCTGGCCTTGAGCTCACTTTGTAGCCCAGGCTGGTCTCGAACTTGCAACGATCCTGCTGTCTCAGCCTCCCGAGTGCTGGGATTACAGGTGTGCGCCACTAGGCCCAGCCTGCAAACATCTTTTATTTTCTTCATGCACTTTTAAGATTGTGCCAATGAATTGCTTAATTGAGACACTAGGAGGTCTCAGGGATAGGTCCAGATTTCCAGCTTTTCTTGAGAAACTGGGCACTCTGGCCACACTGGGCCTGCTGCGTTCCTACGGGGCACCCTCCTCCCCTCTCGCAGGGTGGCCCTCTGCCACAGTCCCCACCAGGCCCTCCTCTCTCATCACCTGACCAGTCTGGGCCATCTCGTGGTGTTTGCAACGCCCTGCCTCCGACCTTTAGTGCGGCGGGCCTGGCTGAGGCCAGGGTCAGATCCCACTGAGCCCCAGAGGAGACAAGAGTCGTGTGGGATGGAGCCCTGACCTGGTGTCTGTCACTGCCCAGCGCCACCCCTCGCCTGCTCTGCTCACTGTCCTCGCCTCCATTTCCTCGTCCGTGTAGCCCACACTTCTCTGCCTGGGTGCTGCTGACTTGCTGGGTATTGCCAGGGGTGTCCCGTGCGGTCCGGATGTCTGCCTCTGTGGCCAAGGCTGCTGGATGCCAGGGGCAGCCCGTCCCCAGTTGTGACAGCCGCAGGTGCCTGTCATTGCCACACTTTGCCTCGGGCCAGAATCGCCCAGTTAGGAAACCCAGTGGGGTGCATGCAAGCCTGAAGGCTCCGGAAGGTGCGGTGCCCACTGTGCAGATTCTGCCTGTGGTGGTTGGTGGCTGGTAAGTGTGAGTGTTGTGGGTCTCTCTCTCTGTCATACCTGTGGCATGCAGCAGGCTGTGGCATCTGAGAGACAGATGAGTTAGCCTTCAGGAGGGACCACACTGAGGGTAGCAGTGCCCGACATGGACCCAGAGGCAAGGGCACTGTGACAGTGGCACCGCAGCCCCTTGGGCCCAAGCCCTCGACGCTCCCGGGACAGTGACCGCCTGCCCTTCTCCTGTCTCTGCCCCACCCACTTGCACCCAGTGCGTGTGTTGGACCTGAAACCCTGTGTTACTTGTAGGTGGCCCTGGTCCAGTGGACGGAGAGCGTGGGCCTGACCCTGGTGGGCCGGGACCAGTCTTCTGTGCAGCTGAGGACCCCTGGCGACCAGATCCTGAACTTCACCATCCTGCAGGTCTTCCCTTTCACCTACGAAAGCAAGCGCATGGGCATCATTGTGCGGGTGAGTCTGCCGCCGGGGCCCCAGCGTGTGGCCTGCGTCTTCCGAGCCCCCAGCAGCCGTGTCTGCTGCCCAGGCCAGCGAGGGAGCGTAACGCCAGAGCAGAAGGGGAATTAGTCCAAGTCGGGCACAGACCCAGGTGACGGACCAGCCTATGGCGAACCGTTTTGTTTTTGGATTTGAGATTTTGGGGTTTCCTCCCTCCCTGGGAATTTAACCCAGTGCCTTCACATTGAGCAATAACTTCTGATCTTTTTTTTGTTTTGCTTTTAATTTTGAGACAAGATCTTACTAAGTTGCTGAGTTCCCCAGGCTGGGCTTAAATTTGTAATCTTCCTGCCTCAGCCTCCCAAGCCACTAGAGCTGAGGGGTGTGCCATCATACCTGGCAGAGCAAAAGTTCTATGCATGTAGTGTGGACATTTCTTCATTCTCTCTTGTTTAATTGTGTGTGCTTCATTTTTTATTTTACTTCAGAGGGAGTTCTTTGAGACAGGGTCTCACCGTGTAGTCCAGGCTGACCTTGAACTCAGGATGATCTTCCTGCCTCAGCCTCCTGAGTGCTGGGATTGCAGGTGTGCACCACTGCCTTTTCTCGCAGTGTTAGGGATCCAACCCAAGGCCTTGCACATACTAGACAAGCTGTACCTCAGACCCTGTATTTTTTTTTTTAATTGAGATGAAACTCAAATAATGTAACCATTTTAAAATGAACAATTCAGTGGCCTCGAGTCCTTTAATAACATTATGTGTCATCATTTCTGTCAAATTTCAAAGCGTTTTTATCACTGCAGAAGAAAGGCCTGCCCCTGCCCGGTTTCTGGTAATGACCAGCCTGTGTTCTTGATGTCTTTCCCTCTTCTGGACGTTTCCTGTAAATGGAATCATGCATTGGTGACCTTTCATCCCTGGCTTCATTCCCTTGGCCTGTTTTCAAGGACCATCCCTATTACATGTGCATAGGGTTTCATTCTCTTTTAGGGCTGACTACTATTCTGTTGTACTTTGGGTCCGAAGTGTATCAGTTGTCAGGGTGTTTTGGGGATATTTGCATATATTTAATAAGATATCTTGGGGGTAAACTGAAGCCTCAACACGAAATTCATTTGTTTCCTGAACACCTTGGGCGTGGCCTGAAGTTCAGGATTGTATTTTATACATTTTTTTCTTTTTTCTTTTTTTTTTTTTTTGCAGCACTGGGGATTGAACTCATGACCTCGTGCTTGCCAGGCAGATGCTTAGGCCACTGAGCTAAATCCCCGGCCCTTGTCTTTTTGAGACAGGGTCTCACTATGCCATTCAGGCTGGCCTTGAGCTCACTTTGTAGCCCAGGCTGGTCTCAGCCTCCCGAGTGCTGGGATTACAGGGTAAACTACCACGCCTGGCTTTACAATACATTTTGGCACCCCTACTTCTGACCGTAACCTGTGGCATGAGGACCGGTGAGGAATTTTCCACTGGTGGCATCACGTCAATGCTCCCAACAGTTTTGCCATGCTGGGGATTAAACACAGGACCTTTCCACTGAGCTGCATCCCCAGGCCTGTTTTATTTTGAGACAGACCCTCACAAAAATTTTAAATTGTCCAGCCTGAGCTCAAATTTTGCAACCTTCCTGCCTCAGCCTTTCAGAGCACTGGGAATACAGGCATGTGCCACCACCCGCAGCTGCTAACCTGTTTTCTGCCATGCTGCACCATTTTACATTCCCACCAGAAACTGTTTCCAGTTTCTTCAGATTCTTGTGAACACTCGTTATTCTTTTCTTTTTAAATAAATCATGACCATCCTTGATGTTACAAAGTGGTATTTCAGCATGGTTTACATTTACATTTTCAAATGATTGTGTTGAGCATCTTTTCATGTCTACCGCCATCTGTCCCTTGCTTCCTTCCCTATCACCCTCCCTCTCCTTCTCCCTCGCTTCCTTTTTTCTACAAATCTAAGGCCTTCACATTGAGCTACATCCCTGTCTCTCACTTTTTGATTTGAGACGGTCTTGTAAAGTCACCAGATTGCCCAAGCAGGACTCAAACTTCTGATCCCTCTAGCCCAGTCTTCCAGAGTGTTGGTCGTACGAGTGTGTGCTACCACGCTTGCCTCTTTTTATATTTTTTGAACCTTCTATAGACACACAGCTTACACAAAAAGTACAAACATCATAGGTATACAACTCTGGTTTTTTGTTTGCTTTTTGTTTTGTTAGGGCAGTTATGAGAAGTTTTTTGTTTTTCAATAATGGGTATTGAACCCAGGACCTTCACACTTAGCTCTACCCGCAGCCCTTTGTGTGTGTGTGTGTGTGTGTGTGTGTGTGTGTGTGTGTAGTATGTAAGTATGTGTATGTAGTACATACAGTACTTAGAGACAGTGCCTTGCTAAGTCACTAAGTTGCCCAGGCTGGGCTTGAACTTGGAATCCTCCTGCTTCAGCCTCCTGAGCAGCTGGGATTACTGGTATATACCACCATGTCTAGAAACAAGGATATTCAAATAAAACAACTCACAGCTTTTTCTAGCCCTCCTAGACTTTCAGCAGTTGTCTTCTTAGTCGCTTACTTTGTGGCATTATTGCCCGGGACAGCTAGGGACCTGTGCTAGATGAAATATAGGAGCGGGAACAGGTGCATGGGGCTTCTCGTGTGCTGGCGGCTAAGTGATTGGCATAAACTAACTTACTTCTCACCCTAACCCAGCCTGGCAGGCACGGTGTCTGTTGACACTGAGATATCGTGAGGCTGAGAAACCTGCCCAAGTTCACCAGCTAGAAAAGGAGGCACGAGGATTGGGCCCCAGGCCACTGGGCTCCTGGAACCTCTGCTCCTCCCAGATGCGCTAGGACCTGGGATTGGGCTGTGAGCCGAGGGAAGCAGAAAAGCTCATAGGTCCCCTACTCTCATGTTGGAGCAGTGTGCAGTTTCGCACTGCTGTGTAACATTACCCTGCAGAGGTATTTTCTTTTCCGACAGGTTCTGTGTGCTGGGAATCTGGCTGCAGCTCAGCTGGTCCTCTGGCTTCATTCAGGGTCTGTCACAGGCTAGGGCTGGGACATTGGCCGGGGTGTCAACCAGGACTGCTGTCCTCGAGGCTGTCCTGGGGCTCCTAGGATGTTGGCCCGAGGGCATTAGTTCTCGCTGGCTCTTGGCTGGAGGCTGCTCTCTTGCTCTCGGGGGTCACTGTGGGAGGGGCCCTTTCTGGGTCAGCATCCTGTCCCCCGGCCTCGGGGAGAATATGAGTGGGAAGTAGACATTTTGTAACCCAGTTTTTAAGTCTTAATCTGTTATCAGGGCTAGCCCTTGGCCAGACGGGTGGGTGATGAAGCGCAGGAACACCAGGGGGTGGGGACTGTCCTAGTTTTGGGGTACCTCCCCGGGGAGCTGCGCGGTGGCTCCATGAAGGCCAGTAGGCACTGTCAGACGCTGCAGGATGTGTGTCCTTGGCAGCTTCCCCAAGGGGAGGGAGCTTTTCCTCCTGCACAGCTGCAGCTTTTCCCACGGGTCCACACTGGCCCAACTTGGGGTTGCTAAGCCGTATCCTGAGCACACGTCTGAAGCCAGGCTCATCCAGCAGCGTGGGGCCTGTGGGTGGGGGCTTCCCTGGAAAGGGAGAGTCAGTGTGTCCTAGGGAATGACCCTGACTTTGTTCCAGCCTTTGTTTTTTCAAGTTCTAGAGCCGTGGGCTCTGCTGAGATCATTTAAGGGTTGAATCATCATCATCAGTCTCCAGGATAAGCGAGCTGTCCACACCACCCGTCATGGGCTGGGAAAGGACCCTCGTGTTTGGAGAGGGGGCCCACGTGTCCTCCCACGGCAGGAGCATGGCCCTTGGCTGTCAGATGCACAAGTTCACTTCTTCTTAAAAATACCATTTTCCCTTCCAGTTACTTTATTTTTTTGAATCAGGGTCTCTCTGTGCAGTTCAAGCTGGCTTTGAACTCACCATGAAACCCAGGCTGGCCTCTAACTTGTGCCAATTCTCCTGCCCCGGCCTCCTGAGTGCCGAGATTACAGGTGTGTGCCACCACTCCCGACCCCGGGTGGTTTTTGAAGATCAATCCTCGTAAAGTCTTTTTCAACAGTATGTATAGAAGGGAATTACAACCGCTCATCCCCATTTTCGCCACCTTGAGACAACTACTTTGCTTTGTCTGGATTGTCTTTCAGTCTTTTTTTCTAAGCACATAGCAGTGTAAACATCTACACATATTCTTATAAAATTGGCTTGAACTTTGAGTTTCTAAGTGTTCCCTCCCCCATTGAGAGCTATGTATGTGTGTGTGTGAAATTTTCTGTTACAATTAAAATAAAATTTTAATGAATGCAGGATGTTTTATTGAAAAAAAAATGTACCACTGTTCCATTCAGCTTTTTTTTTTATTAAGGATGTTCAGGTTCTCCCTCTCTCTTTCCTCTCTCTCTCTCAGTGTGGGCAATTGAGCCCAAGGCCTCACACACGCTAGGCAAGTGCTCTACCATGAAGTTATATCCCCAGTCCCTTTTATTTTTTGACACAAGGTCTTGCTAACTTGCTCACGCTGGCCTCCAGCTTCTTCTGCCTCAGCCTCCTGAATAGCTGGGATTACAGGCCTGTGCCACCCTGCCTGGCTTCTTGTTTTTGACTACTAAATTAAATTGCTATGAACAGTCTCTTTGTAGGCTGTCTTTAACGAGACCCCTATTGTTTTGCTAAGTGTTCTCGGTTCCCTGCCTATGTCTGTATTCTTATTCTGGGTGAACGGAAATTGGGACTTAGGGGTTAGTTCTGTACTCTGCACAGATCTCGGCACCTTCCCCTGGCAAGCGAGCCCCATCCCGGGGGAGTGTGACAGTGTCTGGAGACGTTTGTGGCTGTCCCGGCCCCAGGCAGGGCGTGCTGCTGGGGTGCAGCGGGCAGGCGCTTCTGCTCCAGGGTGCCCTTGGCTGCCTGCGGCACACAGGGCGACCCCGTGGCGGGGAGTGGTCTGCCCCACGCGTCGTGCATGCCGAGGCTGAGTTGCCTCGTTCCCAGGGAGTCTTGGAGGGCGCCTGCTGTGTGCCGGAGACTGTCCCATTGCCTCCTATGGGGAGGTTGTGGTTCAGTTATAAGCCTTCGCTTCGCTAGGTTTTGCAGCTGTGCCCAGTTAGCAGTTCTGCCATCGTCCAGCATTGTACACAGGTGTCAGCTCATGCCAGATCCCCGTCAGCTGCTTCTTGCAGCTCCCATGCTGGACTCCGCAGTAGCCTCTGTGTCATCTCCTCAGCAATCGGGTGAGGGGAGAGGAGCCAGCCTCTCCGGGACTTGTGTGCTTGTCCGTCTGAAGGAAGATCATGTTGCCTGTTGGGTGTCTGGTGTATACAAGATGTTCTGCCCTGCCTGGCTTTGCGGGTGGAGATCGGACCGTTGTCACTGAATAAACAAGACCTTTGAGCTGGTGCCAGACTCAGACCACAGTGGGATGAGATGAGGCCCAGGGACTGTGCAACACAGTGAGGCAATCTCTGCAAATTTGTAGCGTCATCTCACCATAATATGGGAACGAAGTAAACTCGGGTTGAACTGGGGGGGAGGAAATGACTCATGGGAGGAGACAGTTGATACAGTATTTATACTGGACGGAGTCTCAGCTTGCTGGGGCCCTTTCTGTGGCAGAGGAAGCTGGGATGGGGGGGCGTTGTTTCCTGCACCCGTATTGCTGAGCATCATGTGGGTGAAAGGGAAAGGAAAAAAACACAAACTCCAGTACTTTCCCGGTCAGACTGTGCTGTCTTTGGCCTTGTCACAAACAGCGCAGAGGCCCTTCTTCAAGGCTGGAGCTTTGAAAATGCAGGTGCCCCTTTTCTTGCTGGCCTGGGGGTGTTTGCATGAGTCGGTGTGTCCTTCTGAAAGGCTGTCCCTGGCTAAAGGCCGTTTGAAAGTCATTTTAAAAGAGGACACTGTAGTAGTGATGGTGCCATTGGTGTCAAGACACTGATTGCACACTTCGTGGGCATTGGTTTTGGGTTTTTCCAGGTAGCACAGTTTAGGCACAAGGTATTGACAGTGCTGGCCAGGCTCCTTGCCCAGCCCTGTGGCCGCTTGCCTCCTCGTGTCTGAAATCTTCAAGGATGGAGAGGGACTCGACCTTCCTATCCACCCTCATTCCTCCAAGTCAGGTTTCCCCGCCTTGGTGTGGTGGATTTGTGGGGCTGGATAAATTCTTGGCTTTGGGGCTGTCTCGGGCACCCCTGACCTCTCACATGCCTATAGTTCACCCTCAGATTTATGATGACCACAGATGTCATGTGACATCATGAGATGTCTCCTGAGGCCAGCATTGCCCCATTGACAACCCCGGGCAGAGCCTTGCTCTCCATGATGCAACGTGACCGTGGGACTTAGGAAGGGACCCTCGCCCCGTCAGGGTGGTCGCCCGTCAAGTTGGAGGAGGACTTTCTGTGGATGTGACCTGCTCCGGGGCGATTATCACCTTTCAGCCACAGGAGGAGTTCCTAGCGTTCCTGTTTTAGTAGGTGGCACTGAGGCAGAGGGCAGGAGCTTGCCCAGATGTACCCCAAGACAGGTGTTACCAGAAGCCCTGGTTGGGGGAATTGAAAAGTGAGGAACTTGACCTCTAGGCTGCTTCTCCGACCTAAGGGTCTGGGTAATCGAGATCACTGCTTCTCAGTTGCTCATGTCTGGAGACCTGTTCGGTTGTCACGCGGAGGTTGCCTCTGGTGTGTTGTGGGGGAGGCTGGGATGCCACTGTGCATCCTGCACCCACGGGACGCCCATCCACAGCGGGGAACTGCAGGGAACCGTCCCGAGTCTTACTGTGGAGAGGCTGAGAAATGCTGGTCTGGGGCATTATCTCTTCTCTGCTGTGGACCAGTTTGTTGATGCCGGAAGTCAGATGTATAAATTTAAAATAGTCTTAAACAGTTTGGGTGTCCTTTCCATTTGGAAAAGTGATGACTTTAAAAAACAAATATCATAACTCTTTTTGATCTTGCTTTTTTATCATCAAATAACTTTCCAGACGCTTTGAGTTTTCTTCTGCTTTCCGTGGCCTTTGCCCCAAAGTGAGGCCCCCTCACGCGTTTTATCTTCGGCCAAGTGAAAACACATCGGCGCCTGCTGCCGACACTCGGAGCCCCTTCCGAGACGGGAAGCGGGCACAGGGCAGAAGGAGGGGGTTCCTCGCAGTTGTTTACTCCTCCCCGCTCCCTCCCCAGGACGAATCCACGGGAGAAATCACGTTTTACATGAAGGGGGCCGACGTCGTCATGGCTGGCATTGTGCAGTACAACGACTGGCTGGAAGAGGAGGTGAGCGGGTGGCAGGGCGTCAGACACGTCCAGAAGAGGCTGTGGCCTTAGCTGCTTACGCAGTGCATGTGTGCTTCTCAGGGCCCCAGTGAGACACAGATCCGGAGGTCCCTCTGCCCAGGCCCCCTGCAGGCTGCTGCTCCTTCGAAGACCCAGTTGGGCAGCATCCATCCCGAGGTTGCTTGGTGCCTGTGTCCGAGGCCCCAGCTCCTCCACTGTCACCTGGGGGCCCCCTCCCTCCTTTGCTGTGTGGGCCACTCTGTCATGGGGCCGCTCATGGCCTTGCAGGTGGCTTCGTCAGTATCAAGTGAGAGAGCAAGGTGTGCAGGCCAGACATCACTGCCTATGGTAACCTGATCTCGGCCATGACAGCCCCTTGCCCCTGCGGCATGCTGCTCGGTGGGAACAGGTGATTGTGCCCGGCCATGAATTCAGGAAGTGGGGATCACCGAAGGCCACCAATCCCAGTTTGTGACGTGGTCAGTTGGCGTTGGCCAGCAGCAGGAGGGAGGTGCACTTGGGTTTGTCGGTGCCATTATAGTTCCAGTGCGAGGCTACAGACCAAACACCTGTGGGACCAGGCAGGCAACAGACAAATCACACGGGCCTGCGTGTGTTCTGGCTGGGTTGCACTTGGCTTGTTAAACATTTGGAATGTGCTTCCCTAGCCACCTGCTCTTTTGGGGACTATACGGGAGCAGCCACTTGGCAGCCTTGACAGCTTATGGCTGTGTGGAGAACGAGCTGGTTTTACCAGATGTTCCGTTTTCCCGCCGAGCCCGCGCTCCATACTGGTGTGTGCGCCTCACAGTGCTGACCTCAATAGTGAAGTGCGCCGTGCCGGTCTAAGAAAGCTCGTGTCTGCAGCCCCCTGCAGACCTCGACTTGGGGAACCATAGCTTTCAGGGAAAACAGCTTTCTGGTCTGCTCTTTTCCCTGTCCCCTTGGGAGGAACACGTGCACTTATGCCCAGTCCCGTACGGCGGTCAGGGGCTTGGGGCGCTCCCCTCCCAACAGCTCCCCACTGACCTCGGCTGCTTTGCAGTGTGGCAACATGGCCCGGGAAGGGCTGCGGGTGCTCGTGGTGGCCAAGAAGTCTCTTGCGGAGGAGCAGTACCAAGACTTTGAGGTGAGCGGTTCGTGACCTGGGCGGTGTGCCTGCAGCCTCCGCCTCCCCCTCACGGCTCCCGCTCGCTGGCCGACCTGGCTTCCGACTGAACATCCCGCTTCTCTGTGGTTGCGGGGGCCTTGGTCCCCGCTGTTCTCTCCTGCCCCATGCAGCTCCACAGCCCACTCCCTTGCTGCATTTGAGGCTCAGCTCAAATGTTGCCCTCTCCAAGAAGCCTTCGGGACCCCCTTTCTGAGGCAGCCTTACCCTGTCGCTTTCCGTCCATCGCTGCCTTTAACTTCCCTCATCACACTGGGTGCGCTCTTCAATGCCCTTGTTTGTATTTTGTAAGCATTCGTCTTGTCCATCTTCCCTCTGGAGTAAAATCTTTCTAAGGGCAAGGACTTTGTCACTCTGGTTTGTGCCTGAATCCCCGATGCCTGATTAGGAAAGTCCTTGGCACGCGGTAGCCTTCTGGATAATTGGGACTAAACCACCTGTTGGGAACCCTCGCTCATCTTTAAGCTTTAGGAAGAAAAGCTGGAGTTGAATTGGCTCCATGACTTCATGATTGCCCGTTTGTGCCCTAGCGTGCGTGTCCCAAGGGAAGGGCTGTCTCTTGCTCGCTGCTGTGTGGCTACCTGGCACCAGGCTGGCCCTTCGGGAGGGGGGCTTGCCTGCCCCAGAGCAGCTCCTGTGGGTCTCTTTGTGCCTATAAGGAGAGTTCTGTCCCATAGGCAAAGGCTGCCTGAATTTAAGTTTAAAGTGTCCACTTCGGGCACATGAGGGCCTCTTCCCCAGGTTTTGCTAGCATGGTAAGGAAATAAGCAGAACTACCGGCTTGGGTGGGTGGTCTGTCCAACGTCACCCCTGGATGGGTGGGCTCAGGTGGACGCCAGAAGCCTGTTGGACCCCTTTGGGGCCCGGCCCTCCTGCTGGGATGTGGTAGGATCCAGGTGGCCAGCTGGTCCCTCACTCTAAGTGGGACACATCACTGTGTGCCCCAGGCCCGCTACGTCCAGGCCAAGCTGAGTGTACATGACCGCTCCCTCAAAGTGGCCACGGTGATCGAGAGCCTGGAGATGGAGATGGAGCTGCTGTGCCTGACGGGTGTGGAGGACCAGCTGCAGGCGGACGTGCGGCCCACGCTGGAGACGCTGCGGAATGCAGGCATCAAGGTAGCCGCAGCCCTTGGAGCAGGGCAGAACAGTGATCCCTCTGGGGTGGGGCAAGAGGGAGAGGGGACTCAAGTGGCCCCTATAGGAAGGACTGCCCATGTCTTCTGCATCCTCCAGCCCTGATTCCAGGAGATGTCGCGGGGGCTGTTTGCTCTTTTGGGGAGTAACCTCTCCAACCCTGTGGGGCTCTCTGGAGGCAGGGCCATGTGCATCTATCTCCTGGTCACTCTGGGCCCAGCTCAGGGTCCAGCGTGCCCAGGTTGTGTGTCGTATTCCAGGTGAGCAGCTGGCCAGCTTGTGTGTGGGGTGGCTGAGTGAGTCCATGAGTGACCATCCAGCAGAGGGACCCTGATGCTAATAGTGCCATTTACATTTCATACTTTCCCACCACAAGCCCATTCTGTGGGGGCCGGTAGATGACGTCTGAGGACCAGGTTGTGTCGCAAGGAGCCCCCAGAGAAAGCCGATCACAGGGCACCCAGGAGCATGGCGCCCAGGAGGCACCGTGAGGCCCTTGTGTCATTGTCATCGTGCCTGCAGACCTTGTAGAGTGCACTTGCACCAACCTGGGTGGCAGAGGCCTGCACGGTGAGGTCAGGACTCATAAACACGAGATGTGTGAGGCTGCTGCCGACACAGCATAGCTGACGGCCTCACGCTAAGCTCTTTCACATGCAGAAGCACATCCTGAAGCAGTCCTCAGAGGTGCAGTCGACCACAGCAAATACGCGAGCAGTGACATAGTCGCCTGTGTTCCCATGATCAGGTGTTACGTAACCGTGTGTGCGTACTTCTGGTGCTCCTTTGCTGTTTTGCGTTTGTTTGTTGTTTTAACCTGTGGCGGGGCACTGTGCAGGCTGAGCTAGTGCTCGGGCACCAAGGCACACCCATGGCCCTGTGCCGAACCCAGCTGACGGGCACGACGGCCCCGATGTCACTCAGCAGCGGGGATGTTGCAGCTCCGTTGTCCTCTCGGGTTCATGGTAGCATGTGCTGTGTGTTTCTGGCTGAAGCGTGGTTGTATAGCCCGTGACTTGCTCGAGAACTCACAGGGAGGCAGCTCCTGGAGACGAGTGTGTGTCGCCACCTGTTTGTACTCTCCAGCGCCTCTCGGCTTGTCCTGGCACCGGTGTTTGGCAAAGGACGCTGCCCTTTACGCAGGGCTCCACGGGGAGTCTGGATTAGAGCCGAAGAAACGAGCAGCATCCAGGCCCTGGGGAGTGTGCGCGCGTCCTCCTAAGCCAGACCCTGCTGTGGGCCTCTGGCTCCCAGGCCTGCTTTGTCTCAAGGCAGCAGCCAGCAGGGGCCCATTTGGGGAGCTTTGGTGGCATGAGGTCCCCTCCTCTCCAGCTTTGGAGATTCCACTTCCCGTGCCCAGTGTTGTCCTGGGGTTTCCCCCTCCTTGGCACTGTCCTACTGCCAGGCAAGGTACTTCGGTGCCATAGCGTGGATGTCACTTCCTGTGTCCGGGTCCCCTGCGAGGTGGAGCGGGGAGGAGCAGGTGATCGCACCAGATGAGCTTGTGGCTCAGGTCCAAGCTGCAGCTCTTGGCAGGCCCAGAAGGTGCTGGAACTTGGCATTTTCTACCCCGCCCTTTGACACCTGCAGAAGCAGTGGTGGAGTGTGATGGCTGTCCTAGGTTCTCGCCTGGGAAGCAACAGCTGGGTCTGGTGCTGGGGTCCTGGGCACCTCTCCTGGCACCTGGTACCCAGCGAGGGATGTCAGTTACAGGGTGCACTCGGTAGTTCTGCTCGCAGCTTCCCAGAGTGGGAGCCGCGCAGCTTTTTCCCTGTGTATGTGGATTTTTTTAGTCAAACCCTGGAAGCTTGGGGAAGGTGATTTTGGATTTGGAAGGAAAGCAGTGACACGCACTGGGGACGTGACAGGTTAGAGGGCCCCGAGCTGAGAGGGCTGCATTCTGGCTGCCTCACGCTGGGGTTCTGCTGCTTTCCACACGTTTCTGTGACTCTTGGCAGGTGACCCAACTCCTCCATGGCTCTGTGTCCCACCTCATGAAGGTCTCATTAAATGGGGGCAGCAGGACTGGGTGCCCAGTGAGCGGTGAACACTCTGGAAACTTTTGCTGTTTTCTTTCCTGGGCCCTCCCGTTGTCCAGACGCCAAGACCCCTCCTTGCTGGCGGCAAAGAGAACGAAACGAAGGGTGAATGAGCTTCAGTAGCAGGGCAGGAAGTGCCTCCCACCTGGGCTCTGCGGATCCAGATTCAGGGGCCAGTTAGGACACCAGCTTGCTGTGTGGCTTTGGCTGTGTCCCTGTTGTCTCTGGGCCCACAGCAGTGAAACGCACAATGACCTGACGCAAGGGATGGAAGAACCTAGCACCTTTGCTGCCAGCGTTTTGTAGGCAAGAGTTGACCCCAGGGGATTGTGCCGCAAGCACCTGACCGTGTAGACTGGACAGCCACATCTTACCATTGCCCACAGGACACCGAAGTGACCGCACATCCATGCAGTCTTTCTCTTCTTGGTTATTCGTTGCTTTATGGAAAGTTCCCAGAACAGAGATTGCAAGGCCCTAAGACTGAGCTTCCCACTGTCTCCTGAAGCTTGTGGCCTGGTGGCTCTTTGTGAAGTGTCCCATCAGCTTTTGGTGCCACCAGCAGTGTTTGCTCAAGGTTCTAAAACCCTTTTCTTGGGCCCTTTTCATGGTGCGTGGGGACACAGTGAGTGTCAAGGAGGTGAACAGGGGAACGAGCTTGGCTCGGTGTTCTGGGTACTCAGCCCTGGCAGGCAACAGGCTGGGCTCAGAACCTACCACCTGGTGTCTCTCACGTCACATTTCAGGTCTGGATGCTGACAGGGGACAAGCTGGAGACAGCCACGTGCACCGCCAAGAACGCACATCTGGTGACCAGAAACCAGGACATCCACGTGTTTCGGCTGGTAAAGCGTTCTGTGTGTCCGGGCCACTGGGGTGACGAGCAGGCCCCTCAAGAGGGGGGCGGAAGCGTGCTGGCTACCAAGGTGGGGGGCTGGGGCCTGGTGCGGGTGGAGGAGTCCTCTGGTGGGGACTCAGCAGCCCTTTATTCCAGCCCTGCACCCACACTGTACCCTTACCCTTCTGGGGCCATGGTCCCCCCGAGATGCCGAGAAAAGCTGGCCTCCCCCCGAAAGAGGCCCCGCAGCTCGTACACATGGCACAGCACGTGCTTCCCGGGGCCCCCTTCCAAAGGCCAGGTCCTCAGGTGAGAAGGAAGTGCAGGCCCCCAGGATGGCCGCCCTCTGTGGGGACGCATTTGGGACCACTGAGGGGCATTTGAAGCCAGTTTCAGATTGGACGGGCCAGTGAGAAACCTGCCCTTCTGAGCCGGGCCTGGGGGCTCACACCTGTAATCCCAGCACTTGGGAGGCCGAGGTGGGAGGATCCTTGCAAGTTGGAGACCAGCCAGGGCTACAAAGTGAGCTCCAGGCCAGCCTGAACGGCATAGCGAGACCCTGTCTCAAAAAGACCAGGGCCGGGGATCTTGCTCAGTGGCTTAAGTGCTGACTGCAAACGCAAGGTTGCAGGTTTGATCCTGGGTGCCGCAAAAAAAAAAAAAAAAAAAAAAAAAAAACTGCCCTTCTGACAGTTCCTGACCTAAAAGGTGCCTGTGCCAGGAGCCGCTTCCTCCCACGAGCTCTGCACGCAGCTGTGGTGCGTTGGGTGGGGCAGGATGTATTAACCTCTCTTACCTGAACACAGAGCCTGAGGGGGTCTAGATGTTTTTTGGCAAGGTGGGATGGGGGGATGTCTCTGCCTGTAGTCCAGACTACAGAGAAACTTCAAGAAATCTAGGAGGTTTTGGAATAACACTGTCCTATAGAAGCAGGTACAGTTCATTCTCATTGGCGGATTTGTGAATTCTCCTATTTACTGAAACTTATTTGTGACCCTAAAACACAACACCTTCACAGTCACTTGCTGACATGAGGTGTGATCAAAATACATAGCGAATGTTTAAAAATTTTTATTGCATTCAAAGACACATCACCATTCACTTGGTTCAACTACATCCTCCGCTTTGGACACACACTGATTCCGTCCTCTTTCGACTTTCTGAAGCAGTTCTGGAAGCCCTCTCTTGTAAGTGTCTTTCTTTATAAAGTGTGATAAAAAATACAGTTGACTGTCACTGCTGCGTGGCATCCAATAGAAAGGCAGGCTCGTAAAAATGTGAAGCTTATCTCCCTCGTTCTCATCTTCTGGATTTCATCTGCTGAACTTGAATCAGTTCAGGACATCATGGCATTGTGACGGTGCCACTGAAGACATTCAGGAAAGAGGACTTGCAGAACTGCTTCGGAAAGTGGCAGTAGTGGTGGGAGCAGTGTGTTGGAGGGAAGGGGAGTATTTCAATGGGGATTCACAGCAGTGTGTTTTTACTGAAATAAGTCTTTACCAGTTCATCGTATTTTTTGACCATACGGGGGCACAGTGGCCTTCTTGTTTCGGCACGCAGACTGTAAGACAGGGGTCTTTCCATAGTTCATTTAAGTGCTGGACTTTCTGCACTTCTGTTCTTTTTGTCAGCAGGTTGCTGTTGAGAATGCCCCTCAGCACAGGGCTACGGAGCCAGCTAGTGCTCCCAAGTGCATAGCCAGGGAGCGTCTGCTGGGAAATGTAGGGTCCTGTGAGCCTCCTTCAGGCCAGAGCCACAGGGCTGTTAGCTGTGAGTTCATTGGTCAAGGACATCATGTCTTTTTAGCCTTTTGTCACTGTGATTGAATAGCTCAAGAAGACAACTCAAGTAAGGAGAGATTAATTTTGGCTCACAGTTTCAGAGGTTTAGTCCGTGGTCACTTGGCTCTGATACTTCTAGGTCTGTGAGGAGGCAGAAACATCATGATGGAAGGAGCCAGCACAAGAGGCGGCTGCTCACTCCCGGCAGCCAAGCAGAGAGAATGACAAAAGGGCTGGGATAAGATACACCCTTCTTGGGTGACCTTCCAGTGACCCACTTCTCGCAGACTAGCCCATGCCCTAACCACCTCCTCAGCTATGAGCTCATCAGTGGTGTAACCCATTAATGAGACTTGTGCCCCCTTGATCCAGTCACTTCCCCAAAGCCCATCAGCAAGCAACAGGCAAGCAGTCAGCATAATGAACCTTTTGGGGGACATTCTTGACTCCAAACGTAACAGATATACGTTGATGAAAATACTGTGAGTAGAAGCTAACAGGAACCTACCGCTCTGTTTCCCAGAGAGGCAGCAGTTCAATGTTTGTTAATTCATTATTCCTGTTGACTTTGTAAAGCGTCGAACCACAGTGTTCCGTCACTCATGGGTTGTAAACTCTGGCTCCCGGGCCAGCCACCTCTTTGGTGAATGACAGGTGATTTGTTTTATCAGAACGCAGTCAAGCTGGCTCGTTTCCAGGCTGTCCGTGACTACTTCTGTGCTACAGTGACAGCCGGGTGCGGGCCACACAGTTTGCAGCCGTTGCCCCCTGGTCTTCCCCGTGTCCAGATACCTGGCTCTGCTTTCCTGCCCTCCATTGTACCCCAGCACGCTAACACACCTCACCGTGCTTCAGGCTTCTGAAGTGGAAGATGGCGCTGTGATTATGCATCTGTAGGGTCCCTGGGAGAATAAATTTGCGAAATGCACCGGAAGTGTGGGTGCAGGGCTGGCACATCATGGCAGCACAGGCAGTGTTAGCCCCAGGGAATAGCAGGTGAGGGTTGGTGTACAGGCCCCCAGTCATGGCAAGCAGGATTTCCCTGGACTCTGGCCTGATGGCAGAGGAGAGCGTCCTTGGCTGGAGTGGCTGTTGCCAACCCTCTTTCCTTGTTCTGTCGTCTCTGGGGAGCGAGGCTTACACATCTCTGTTCCTTTCCAGGTGACCAACCGCGGAGAGGCCCACCTCGAGCTGAATGCCTTCCGGAGGAAGCACGACTGCGCCCTGGTCATCTCTGGAGACTCCCTGGAGGTGGGTGCAGGGCCCCTGCGGGCAGGGGGCATCTCCCAGAGAGAGCACCTCTTCCTGGATGGGAGCCTCGGGGCTGGGAGGTGATCTTGGCCGACCCCCTCTCTGTGTATCTGCACATCCCGCCAGGTGTGCCTCAAATACTACGAGTATGAGTTCATGGAGCTGGCCTGCCAGTGCCCGGCCGTGGTCTGCTGCCGCTGCGCCCCCACTCAGAAGGCCCAGATCGTGCGCCTGCTCCAAGAGCGCACTGGAAAGCTCACCTGTGCAGTAGGTAAGCGCACCTGTGCGGTGTAGGCTCACCTGTGCAGTAAATAGGCAGCTGTTCGGGGCCCTGTAGGGTTAACCTTGTCCTAGTCCTACACTGAGTTTATTTTTCATAAAAATACTTGGTTCCTGTTGATGTATTCAAATTTCCTAGGTGACTTTATGCTTTCCGTTGTTATTTGCAATACTGGGGACTGAGCCCAGGGGCATTCTACCGCTGAGCTACATTCTCAGCCTGCTTTTATTTTGAGGCGGGTTTTGCTAACTGTTCAAGCTGGCCTCCTGCCTCAGTCACCTGAGTAGATGGAATTAGCAATTACCAGCATGTGCCATCTTGCACAGCTGTTGTTATTATTTATATTTCCTTTTGAGAAATGGAGTAAACAGGTCCAAGGGCCTCTTCTGCTTTGCCGGTGGCCTGGGATCAGAGCAGCCTAGAGGGGCGGGGACCACGCTTTGCAGAGTCGGGTTGGGCTCAAACCTCTCTGCTGGCTTTACTAGCTGGGTGCCCCAGGTGGCTTCCTTCACCCACCTGCGCCTCTCTCTGCTCATCACGAGAGGGGGAATGACAGCAGTGGCTTCCTCACGTGATGCTTCCAAGGATGGAAAGGGTCCCATTGGAAAGGCGCCAGCCCCAGTGTACCACGCATGCTCAGGATGGGCAGTGCCAGTCACTGCAGCAGCGGTGATGCTCACCCAGACACTCAGAGGACCCCGGGCTGGCTGTGAACACCGCTGCCGCTCAGTGCCGCAGCCCCCCAAGTCTCCGGACCCTCTGGCGCTGACACCTGTGAGGTGGGACGCTGATGGCACAGGTGGATGCGA
The DNA here is from genome assembly GCA_004365215.1 of Cuniculus paca. NCBI lineage: Eukaryota > Metazoa > Chordata > Mammalia > Rodentia > Cuniculidae > Cuniculus > Cuniculus paca. Next base: position 8,826 of record RJWT010005625.1, on the reverse strand, counting down.
GGGTGAGCGGCCAGCAGAGCACTGAGTGATGCGGGATGTCACTGTGGATGCGGTGGGGACATGGAGGCCCTCATGCCTCGCTCCGCCTTCTCATCTCTCCTCTGCGGTCTCTGTGTCCTGCAGGTGATGGAGGCAACGACGTCAGCATGATCCAGGAGTCTGACTGCGGCGTGGGGGTGGAAGGGAAGGTGAGCGTGCTGTGCTCTGCTCTTCCAGCCCACGTTGCCCTGTGGTTTCCTCTGCCCGCAGCGGGATGCTTAGGGAGCTCGGGGTGAGAGTAACAACGGGGGGAACTGCATGTTCCCTGGACCCATAGCACTCCGGCTTACAGATCCATGCCGACTTCACTTGCCAATACCCAGATTTAGAATAGAAGAGGTGTTTGCCTGTATTCTTAGGGTATAGTGACTGCGCTGCCAGCCTTTCTGTGGTAGTCGGCCCTGTTTGTTATCAGGCCATTTGCTGCTATCTCAGATGTTAGGGAAGAATGTGGCAAGTTTTGCCCTTTACTAAAAGGCCACAGCAGTTCCTGTTTGTCTGTCCATCTATGTGGTTATCTGGTTGCAGTGCTAGGGATTGAACCCAGGGAGAACTGAACTATATCTCCAGCCCTTTCTAAAATTTTATTTTGAGAGCAGGTCTTACTAAGGTACCTAGGCTAGCCTAGAACTTATGATCCTCCTAACTCAGCCTCTCAAGTGGCAAGGATTACAGGCATGTGCCCCTGCATCCAGCTGGTGGCTAGAATTTTGAGAAATCTGTGTTACAGTTTTTCTTTCTTTCCTTGTCAACTGTGTGCTTGCCCCTTATGATTTACTCTGCCCCGTCTCATTTTTGATCTCAGAGGGAGTAGGTGCACGATTAGTCCCCAAGTGTGTTAGAACCCTGTGTAGAATATAAAGGTCGAGTGAGAAGCAGAAATAAGCTCCCTTGTACATTTTGTTGCATATGGTCATGAGTTTGGTTAATTCACAAGCCTTTATTTTTCCTTTTTCATGCTTTCTACTTTACTTCTCTGATTCTCAGCCAGATGTGTGTGCTGTGTGTGTGTGTGCTGTGTGTGTGTGTATGAGGTTGCAGAGGCAGATGGTTCTTGCATGAGACACGATGTCTGAAATCTGCACAGAGCCATCCCTTAAATGTAGGCTTGCAGTATGTTCACATTTGATGGAGTTGTTTACAATTTCCTACACAGAACTAAAACATTAGTATTAGAATTATATTCTCATTCCTTTGTGTTTTAGAGTATAAAAGTAATAAGGACTAACAACAAAAATCACTTAAGAATAAAATAGAGCAGCATCAAACTATTAATGTTAGATGTTCTTCCAAATTTTTTTCTATGCATATATTATTGGTAGTGGGGTGTGTGTGTGTATTTGTTATATATAATGCGTATGCATGTTTTACACATACATAGATATTTGTGTATAATTTTAAATTAAAAACACTACACATTTTGGCATGAACTTGAATCTGTTACATCTTAGATTTTTTCTCTATCAGAGTGTGTATAACCATTACTTCTCAACGTCATTTTGTGTTTTTTTGGTACCAGGGATCGAACTCACGACCTCGTGCTTGCCAGGCAGGCACTTAGGCCACTGAGCTAAATCCCCAGCCCTAACCTCTTTATTTTGAAAAGTGATGTTTGTTCCAAAAATTTGAAGGAGGGCAATGATTATCTGTCTCCCCTTTACTTCGATTTACCATTTGTTAGTGTTTGCCATGTTGTTCCTCTTTCTCTCAATCAGCTGCAGGTAAATTGCACACATGATAATGTTACCTGTCAACACTATAGCATGAATCACTATGAGCTAGGGTTTCTGCTACAATCACAAAATAGCAGTGTCACCCTCCCTAACTCCCCAGCCCCCCATGTAACTCTGATATAGTGGTACCACTGTATAGAATATTCACAGTCACATTTTCCCAGTTGTCCTCAGAATGTCTTTATAGCTTTAAAGAAAAAAAAAAAAAGCCCCAGAAACTAGTCAAGGATCACAAATTTCTTTTATTAGCATGATCTCATGTCTCTTTAATCTTCTTTAATGTAAAACACTTCTGTGTCTTTTTTCTGTTCCGGGGTGGGGGTCGTATTTCATGACATGGGTACTTGTGAAGCATTCGGGACCGTTAGTTACAGGATGTCCCAAGGCACCTGCTGGCTCAGTTGATTTGGTTTAGGCTGTGGTGGGTCACAGAGGGGAAGCTTGTGTTGTCCCTGTCATCACACCAGGAGGCCCTCATGTCCCTCTGGCCCATGTTGCTGTTAATCAGATACCTTTGACAACGAGGGAATCCCACCAACCGGCGGCACCGTCAGTCGCTTCCGCTTCTGCAGAGTTGTATATCAGGAATATTCCATGTAATACTGCAGGGACTTTGTGTTTTTTCTCTGTTATGTTTACTTCTGTGGGGAGCTGAATGTTATAAAACACATAATTCTGATATCATGGATTGATTGTTTGCTTCTGACACACATTAATGGGGGCTGAACCCTGAAGGCTCAATGCTAGATTCATTTGACCTCCAAATTACAACTATGTGACTTAGTATGTTTTTATTTAAATAAATTCCTCTTTTTAAATCAGATTTAGAATTGGACCACCAACTGCGTATGGTCTGAAACCAAAGAATCTCTTTATTGAGTTTCTTCAAAGATCTCCTTACCATGCCTTATTTTTCCAATTAAAAAAATGTGTTTGCCTTGACTTCGTGCGCTTCTGACGGTGCCCAATTGCGTTGGATTTTAGGAAGGAAAACAAGCTTCGCTGGCTGCAGACTTCTCCATCACTCAGTTTAAGCATCTTGGCCGGCTGCTCATGGTGCACGGCAGGAACAGCTACAAGCGTTCAGCCGCCCTCAGCCAGTTTGTGATCCACAGGAGCCTCTGCATCAGCACCATGCAGGTGGGTGGGCGGCTGGCACCTCGGCACAGGTGTGTGTGACCCACGCTGTGCAGGTGGGTGGGCGGCTGGCACCTCGGCTCAGATGTGTGTGACCCACGCTGTGCAGGTGGGTGGGCGGCTGGCACCTCGGCTCAGGTGTGTGTGACCCACGCTGTGCAGGTGGGTGGGCGGCTGGCACCTCGGCACAGGTGTGTGATGGAGCGATCCTTTTTCCACTCACAGTTCATAGCAGAGCCCAGGTGGGAGTAGAGCTTAGTTAGAAAGTTTAGTCCTCATGAGGATTAGCATTTGTGCTCCTCTCTCAGTTTTCCACAAAGGATTTTTTTTTGGTACTGGGAATTGAACTCATGACCTTGCACTTGCCAGAGAGGCGCTGTGCCGCTGAGCTATATCCCCGGCCCACAAAGGATTTTAGAGTGTGTATTTGCTCACTTTCTCCTTCATCAGCTCCTTCAAAATCTGTCATCAGATAGCCGAGAACGTCATAGGAAAGAGGCCAAAGGGAAGGAAAGAAAGTATTTTGGGTGTTGAAAAGCTGTTGGCTCTGTTCCTATTTGGGCTTCGCTGTGCGGATACTCCCAGTTTAATGGTGAGAACATGGAAGTGGGGATCCTGGAACCCACATCTCTTTCTGACTGTTCCACTAAGCGCCAGTGAGGCTGTCAGCGAGTGACTATCACTGTGGGCCGCAGTCTTTCTGCCTGTAAAGTGGGGCCAGTGGGATATATCTTGCCCTTGGACTTGGCCACTTTGAAAAACAGAATTTTCTGAGGCATTCGCGTGGGATGCATCCTCATCGTTGTCAATAAGATGAAACAGGATGAGGTGTAAATGTAAGGTGAGATTTTAATTTGTAGGACTCATGTTTGAGCATGCACGAGGGGCAGTCTGCCTTACAGAATGAGCTGGGTTCTTCTCCACGAGAATCCACCCTCTGCTGGCCTCATCTGGGCCTGTTTGAGTGATTTTATGTTTTAAATACCAATTGTGTTTGTGAGTGGGCCTTTAAAGTTATTTTTATCAAAAAGATCTTAAGCTAAACAGCTGGCGTGGTTCATCAGACCACATCTGTACTTTCAGTTTATGTTAATTCATCAGTTTAGCTGGGTACTGCTATGTTTTCAATCCCTGGGAGATTAATGAGCTTGTTCCTGGGCACAAACCCAAAAGCAGGCCTGGACCAGCTGACTGCTGTAATGCCCGGATGTTACCATTAATTTCGATTCAGAAAGAAAAAAAAAAACTCCAGAACGACGCTTGGCTCCTTGTGGTAGAGACTGACTTTCACCCGTCTGCCGGCTGAACGTCTCAGGATTGCACCTGGACCTTGGTCTCTGGCAGCGTTTTTATTTCCCCTGCAGGGCCCTTGTCAGGCAGAGGCTTTGGGACAGCATGGCCCGTGGAGAGCAGGGGCTCTAGAGGTTCCCTTGTGAAGTAGACGCCAGTTTCTTGAGGGTTTTACAAACCGTCCTCCGGGGGAGAAGTCATCTGAAAGCGTGCTTTCCTGGTGCTGAGATTATGGGTCTGTGACCCAGGGACCCCGGGGCTGCTGGTGGCCAGGGCACCTGGTGGCACTTTTCTCAGCTCTGCCCAGTGAGCACGGGTTCTGCACGCGCCGCCATCTCAATGCACCCGTGGCGGGCACTTGGGGAAGCTCTGGATAGATGCTCTCTGAATGCCAGGTGGCTCAGCCTCCCTCGTGGAGGTGACTGAAAGCCTCTTTCCTTTGGCTTTGTCCTCATGGAAACAAGCTTGGACCCTGCTGCCCTTCTGTTAGCCCATGGATGTCCCAAGAAAGGGCTGTAGAGGACATCAAGCCAGTGGCACCCTCCCACCTGCCTTCACCGCCAGTAGCCGGTGTCTCCCAAATCAGGAAGCAGATGTTTCCATGACAGTTTGTAAATATCTTCATTGCTTTTGTCTAACTGCAAAAGCAGCCCGTCGTGTGCTCTTCTTAAAAACTCCCCCAGATACTCAAATGCGCGGTGTGAGAAGCGCAGCCCTGTCTGCCGCACCAGCCACCAGCGGAGCCGGGGTGGAGATGCTGTGGCTTTTCTCACGTCAGCTCCCGTGCCCTTGGTGGCCCGGTGCCGTGGCCTTGCGGGGGCGGCAGGAACTGGGAGCCATCAGGAGCATGGGCTCCAGAGACTGGACTGGACCGGAGTCTCACAGGGCCATCCTCCTGCTCAGGCCCCCCCTGTGCAGTGCAGGCAGCTTTCGCACAAAGCCTCCCTGTCCCCAGCACTGGGAACTCAGCTGTCACAGAGGGGCTGCGCTGGTCCCGGGGCTGGATTACCCCAGACTCCTGCCTTTGTCAGGTGTGAGCCCCGCGATCTCAGGCCAGCCACATACCCTGGGTGCCTCACCGTCCTCACCTGTGTAATGGTCCCTCTGACTTAGGCTGGTCCCGGGAACCCCAGGAGCTCCTGTACCTCAGGTGCTTACCGCACAGCGGGGCACCACATGGAGAGGCACTACGTAAGGGTTGACGCCGTCTCCCGTTTGCACACGGTGGGGCTTCTGTCAGGACGCTCGTGACACCCTCCCCTCTCCCCCCACAGGCTGTCTTCTCTTCCGTGTTCTACTTTGCCTCTGTTCCTCTCTACCAAGGATTCCTCATCATTGGGTAAGGAAATCCAGCAAGGTGTTAACGTTTACGAGACTTCCCTAACATGCCACAAAGGGACAAGAAATGTGTGGTGACGCTTCGGTCCCCTGGCCCCCTGTGACCCCTGGGAGGAGGTGCGGTCGTGAACCTCTGACTCAGCCAGGTGTGGAAGCTGAGTTCAGCCCCCTGCCTGGCTGGAGAGGTAGAGCCCGATGTGTTCCTGATGGAGGGGTCACGTGCTCAACCCGGCTCCGGAGGATGTGCACGCACAGAGCTGGCCGCTGGGTGCCACAGTGACCGCAAGGGTGTCACTTGGACATTTGCTGTCGCCAGACCACCCCAATTCCCACCCGCAGTGTCACAGAGCCCTTCTCAGAGGAGGCGCTCCATGGGTGGCTCCCCAGGCGGGCGGGGTCCGGTCACCAGTGCCCTGGGTACACGCAGAGCTGCTTCAGCTTCTGCCGAACCGGAAACACAGCCCAGCCCCTCTCCGTGAGTCTCAGCGCCCTCTGTCCTTCTTACGTCTCACTTGTCAGGTCAGCCTGAGAGTATGCCCCGGATTCTACCTGCTTCTAACTGGAAAAATGCAGTGCCTAGGTCAGGTCCTGCAGAGTAAGAGGACATAGCAGAGCACAGTGGGGGGCTCCAGGTGGCCTTTAATCATCCATCCCATCTGCCTTATCCCCTCAGTGCCAGCCACACTGGTCTTGCTGACAGCCACACCACTGCCTCAGGACCTTTGCACAGCCTGTTCTTGCTACTTGGCATGCTCTTCCTTGCGGTACCAGCCTGGCTGCTCCTCCTTGGATGTTTCCTCACATGTTTACTCCTTTCTCAGATGTTTGTTTACTCCTTGACCACCTTCTCTTAGTTTGCATCTTTCACCCCATGTATACACGCACATGCGTGTGCACACACACAAGCACACTTCTTATTCCCCTGTCCCCTTTTCATTTTCCTCCTTAGCACTTTGCTATAACACACCAGGAGGTGACTTGCTTTATTTAGTGGCTCAGAAGCTAGCGCGCAAGCTCTTGAGCGTGGCTTCGGTCTGTCTCAGGACTGAGTCTGGGCACTGGGAAGCCGGGCCTGGCCCAGTGGGAACAGGTGTGGGGGGAGGGAGTGGAAACAGATGGCCTCACCGTGCCAGCTGGCACTGTCTCCTTTGCTCTCCAGGTACTCCACGATTTACACCATGTTCCCCGTGTTTTCCCTGGTCTTGGACAAGGATGTCAAGTCGGAAGTTGCCATGTTGTACCCCGAGCTCTATAAGGACCTGCTCAAGGTGCGCAGGTCTTCGCCGCCTGCCCCTCCCCGCCACCCCCCCTCCTTTCCCCCTGCCTTCCTTCCCCTCAGACTCCCGGGTCTGACTTCCCTGGGGAAGGCGGGGGTGCGCATTCCTCTTAAAGCTTAAAGCGGCGCAGGTCCCGCGCGGGGAACGTGAGCCCGCACGCTCGGCAGTCTGCAGGCGGAGCGCGGCGCCAGCCTTGTCGGATGCCCAGATGGTGCCGCTTGCAGCTGCGACGGCGTCTGCTCCTCGCAGCGCCATCACGGCACCTGCAGACGTGCACGCCCCAAGCGCATGTGTTGGCATGTGTGCGATTTCCTTTGTCTTCTGGGGTTTTCACTAAAAAGCAGGCTTATGCCCAGCTCCTGTACTCACTTCCTCTTGTGTGTCTGCATGTATCGCCCCTGTTTGGATGAGGACAGGCAGGTGGCCTTGTGTGGGTGCAGGGTGGGAGGAGGAGACCGATGGCACCCTGAGCTGCTGGTCACCCATGGTGACCTGTCATTTAACCTTTCTGTCTCTCCTTAGGGGCGGCCACTGTCCTACAAGACGTTCTTAATCTGGGTTTTGATTAGCATCTATCAAGGTAAGGACAGGCAGCCACCTGTTGGCCTGTGCCCTGGCCTTGACCCAGGGAGTCTCTTTCCAGCCTGCGGAACAAGAGAAGAGAAGCGGGGACCTCAGAGAGCGCAGGGCAGGCGCTCCTCGGGTCAGAGGCTCTGACCTCTGGCGCAGGGAAATGAGACATGCGTGGTGCTGTCAGCCCAGGAGGGCGGTCTGGGAGAGGCCTGACGCGTGCGGGCCAAGCATCCCTGGTCCAAGGTGCTCCAGAATCTGAAGCTTTAGGAGCCCTGATGGGACGGCCCCAGTAGACAGTTCCACGCTTGACCTCAGGGGCAGGTCAGAGTCAAAACGCAAGCACAAGAAATACACTATGACTTCGCCATCAGGGAAGCGTGTGTGGTCGGTACATGTAAAACCTGAGTTTCATGTTAGGCTTCGGTCCCTTCCCCACGCTCCTGGTTACGTGTGTGCGGTGTCTCAGTCATCTGAGAAAGGCCAAAACTGCAAACAGTCTAGTCTTGAGCGTTACAAATAGGGATGCTCAGCTTGTACTAATTGAAAACTGCCACGCCGTTGGGTCCACGTGACACAAAGCAGTTGCCTTCTCGGATGTGCAGTGCCTTCGCTAAGATGGAGCTCAAGTCGTGGCTTTTAAAAAACATAATCAGTGGCTGCCAGAGAGGCCCCTGTAGACAGTAGTAGCTTCAAAAGATGACCTCTTGGAGTATAAAAAGTAAATATTAACTCTTCTATTGTATTTATTTTTACCTCGCTCCTTTCAGAATTTCTACTGTGTGCGTTTTCTAAGGCACATAATATATTTTTATAGTACTATTTTTAGATACCCAGACAGGTACACATGTAATTTATAATTGAACATGTATATTTAGGTTCTCTTAATTTTTTTTTCAACCAAGGAGCAATACAATAAAAATAATTTAGAGACCACTGAGTTTATTGGCAGAGGCTTAAATTGTTACTGAAACCCCGTGTGTGTGTGTGTGTGTGTGTGTGTGTGTGTGCACGTGTGTGAGCGTGCGTGTGTGTTTTAAAGAAAGACATCAAAGTGTAACGTGTGTATCTGATTGAAAAGTGCACATCCTGCCTGGGGTTTCTGACAATCAGTGCTCTGCAGCTCTGCCCCTCACCTCCTGCTTCCTGCCCTGCTGCCCCTCTGGGTGGCACCGTCATGCCGCTGGTGTTTTCGAGTCAAGGGGAACACAGTCCGCTCAGTCTCTGGGATGCTGGGGAGACTGACGCCCCTCACCCTCCCGTATGCCCTTCTGCTCCTCAGCATCTGTGTGGGGTACTTGCTGTCTGTTTCTTGGAAACTCTTGTCTGTGCGCACGGTAAAACCACACACAGCATCACGTTTATCGCCTTGGCCATCTTCAGTGACCAGTCCAGGAGTGGCCAGTGCATCCCGTCTCTGCATCAGATCCCTGCACTTTTCC
>RJWT010005624.1:0-30598 GCA_004365215.1 Cuniculus paca | reverse complement strand
AACTCCACAGATGTAGAAACCTTTCCCCAGTCACATCTTCTATGAATCTGGGCCACTATAACAAAGTACTGAACCGTAGCCTGGGGACTTAAACAACATATGTTTATTTTCTTATAGTTCTGAAGTCTGGAAGTCCAACTTCAAGGTGCCAGCAGGGTTGGTTTGTCCTTAGGCTTTTCTCATTGTCTTGAAAATAACTGCTCTCTTGCTACTTCTTTTTTTTTTTTTTGTAGAACCAGGGATTGATCTCAAGACCCAGCCACTTTGGTTACCTCTTAAACATACTATGTTTAAATATAGTTGCATTCTGAAGTACTGGAGATTTAGAGTTTCAACACATGAATTTTGGTGGAACCCAGTTCAGCTCCTAGCAGATCTCTTCCTTCCTTCTCTCCAAAAAGCATCAGTCATACCTAGTATTGCCTGATTGACTCAAAGCTTTCTACACCTCTAGCTTTGTTTAGTCTGTTTCTATTTTTGTGGCAGGGCTTTTCTTATTTGAGGCCTTTTTTTAGCTTTTTGTCTCTTGACCAATGATGGCATTTCAAGATTCAGTTTCAGTATAATTCTTTCCTTATTGTCTTTCCTCATCACTTGATGTCTATCAAGCTGTTCAGTTATAACATCTGCGACAGGCACTACAGTGATGTGGGTATATTTGTCCCCTGGACTCAAATTAAAACCAGAGTCCAGGTTTTGTTACTGCTTGATGAAGGTTTGCTGAATAATTGACGTATAAAATCTCTACTCACCTTCTCCAATTTTAATTGGTTACATAAATTGGTCATAAAGTGACAGACGTGCTTCATCCTCTGATACAAAAGCAGAATTTATTCAGATACTTACGTGATAAGATTAAGAAATAAAAAGGCTAGCCAATGAGAATGTGAAAGATAACATTATAGTCCTGCATAGTATTTAATTTACATTGAATCAGGAAAATTTTACTTAAAACTGAACAATTATTATTTTAGATTTATTTACAAGAAAGGAATTTGATTTCAAGGGTTGCTTTAAAAATCACTGTAAATTCTTTTGAATCTTTTTTCTGTTGTTTTTCTCACAAAATGAAGTACAGTACCTTTTCCCTAGAGAAGTTTTATCTTGATCACGTCCTAAATGAGATATTAATCATTCTCGTATTAAGATTTTCATTTGGTTCTTCAGGATTTATGAATATAGCTTCCATGAGACGAGGTTGAAACAGAAAAATTCCAAGAAGAAACTTGTAACTGCTTCCTAGTAAAAATCACAGAACTTTTCTAGAAAGTTGTTAAAATAATTCTTATAAAATTTTCACCTAAAAAAAAAACATAAACACAATTCCCACATATTTAGTGAAGTGGTGTGAATAAGTGTCCTCCAAAGATTCACATGCTAGAAGCTTGGTCACCAGGTTGCACTGCTCAGAAGGAGTAGAGTTTTTAGGAGGCAGGGCCTGGCGGGAGGAGGTTAGGTCCCTGAGGGCATGCCCTAAATGGAACTGTAGGACTCCAGTCTGTTTTTGCTTTCTTTTTTGCTTCCTAGACATAGTTGAGCATTTGTGCTGCACCACATTTTCCCACCACGGTGTGCTGATCCACCACAACCCCAAAGCAGTGGGACCAGAACCTCCCCAAAATGTGAGCCTTTTTTATAAGCTGATAGCCCGAGTATGTTTTATAGTGGCCAAAAACTAACATAATAATGTGAAAAAATATTTAAGATAGTATTAACAAGTATTTCTTCCATAGATGTTAGAAAAGAAAACCACATCTAGATCTGTTTGGAAAAATGTTCCTTAGACATGCCAGTCCAGGAGTTGTGTGGTTTCTCTATTTTTAAAAATGTGAATAAAATTTCTTTTTTATAAACCATAAATTATGGTTCATTATAAACTCTAGCTTCTAGCAAACTCTAAACAAGAATGATGAACTAATGCAATTTGCAAGAGTGAAATCCCATTTATTGGTAGGGCTACGAAAAGGTTGTTAGTTATCTGTGTTTCTTTGAAAGATTCTCAAATGATGTCATTAAAAATGGCAGCACTATACATCTACCCCATGTTTTGTCCTTTTTAGGATTTTCATTAATTAGTAACTCCATCAGTTTATTTCTTCAGTCATTCAACTTGTGTTTCTTGAGAGTTTGCTCTGTGCTGGATGATTTGCTATATTAACTATGCAGTGTCATATTGGATGCATTTATTTTTCCCATTTATTTTCATGATCAAGTTTCAAAAGAAAACTCTGAGTGCATCTGGTGAGAGCCTTTCTACTCGAAAAGTGCCAAACATATAACCTGACTGAAAATGTATCACCAACGCGCTTGACTCCTGGCGTTAAGCAAGGACTGCGTATAAACACACCATAAAAATAGATAAAACAAGAGCAGAGAGCCCAGAAGGATAAAGTTGTCTTTTAGATACAGTCGTGGTGACAACCCAAGTAGTGCCAGAGGATAAAGTAAACTGAACCAGACTTCGAGTCAACAGACATTTATTGAACTCCAGTTCTACATCAGGCGCTGTGATAGTTGCTTTTGGGGATATGAAGATGAGTGAGACGTCATTTCTTCCCTCAAGGAATTTATGAGGGGTGACAGAGATATACAGAACTGCCACACAAGGCAGGATGTATTAAGTGCATGGAGAGAGAGACAACAAAAGTGCTTGGGGAGATTGTAGGAGAAAGTGGTTAATTTTTACCATAAATATCAGGGAAAGCTTCATGCAAAGCCTGGGACTTGAACTCTTCCTATAAGTTTAGATAAGATTTTGATAGATAGGTATAAGGAAAAGGAAAGTAAACAGCACAAGAGAAAAGTCACAAAGACGATTCCAGTGAGTGTAGCATTCAGAGCATGTCCCCCAGGAATGAAAGTTGGTCACTGTGAACCGAAAGCTTACATCTCACAGAACCCATATGTGAAAGCCCTAATCCCCACTGTGACTATGTTTGGCAGTGGGACCCTTAGGAGATAACTGTGCTTATGGGATCATAGATTGGTTCCTTGTGATGGGATTGGTGTTCTTATAAGGGGGTGAAAAGAGCAGCTATCTCTCCCTCTCTGGCTTACGGGGATGCAGCAAGAAGGCTGCCATCTACAAACCAAGAAGGCTCTCACCAGAAACTAACTGCACTGTCACCCTGATCTTGGACTTTCCATCTTCCAGAGATGTAAGGCAGTATATGTCTGTTGTTTAAGCTGCTGGGTCTATAGTGTTTGTTATAGCAGCCTGAGCAGACTAAGATGCAATCAACAGATCATGTGAGGCTGTTGCATTAATATGAGGTGTGAGAGCTTCAAGTCCACATGGTGGGCAGTAGGGAGGAAAAGATGGTATGAAATAGAAAAAAACAAACAAACATGGAAAGACTGTAAATCTTTTGGATTCCTCACAAGAACCAACTGAAACTCATCTCCTTTTCTTGGTACCTCTTCACTGCTGTCTTTGATAAAAAATGGCTTGGAGGACAAGTTGGGACCCTTCTTCATGGAGTTAAATATGCTCCTGAGGGATGCATGGAAACAGTTGTAGGAGAAGAGCAGGGAGGAGCTGAGGAGCTATACCTCGTGCTGACTTAGCTAACCAGTGGAAGGCCATGTTCAAGTCAAAAACACAGAGATAAGTTTCTAGTAAAAGATATTTGGGAACAAAGAATGTAATTGCAACATATGACCATGTACACATGATGGGATGCCTTCTGGTATGTCTGGTGATCAAAAGAAAGTTTGGAGATTTTATTACAAGTTGTTATGAAAGAAGATTCACTGGCACTTTTGATGCTTGGCAAGATGATGAGTGCTGGTTCATGAAGGTCACAGATTCATGAAACATGTACTTGGTGCTTTTGTTGGAAGCTACTAAGAAAAAAAGTATAATCCTAAATGCAGGCAGTTTCACTGGTTGGGTCTAGTTGGGCACTCCCTGGAAAATTTTGGGATGCTGCATGTTTTCTTCCCATGGATTTTCAGTTCTATTTTAGATGGGTATGGTAAGAACATTGTCATATGTATGTTCAATTTTCACAGCTGAAACTGCTGAATATGATCAGGAGCAACCTGGGCCTTCCGCTGCCTTTCATAGTGTGCAATTAATATGGCTCCTGCTTCACCTTCACCCTCACCTTTTGTCTTGCAATGGTCTCATGCTCGCCCCCAACTCAGAACTCAGCAGAGAAGGAAATTATTTTTATTTATTTGTTTATTTTAAAGAGAACAAAACAAAACAGAACAGAACAAAGCAGATCAGAACAGAACAATGCAAAAACACAGGACTTCAAAACAAGACAGCAGATAATCAACAATGGCTACCATAACATCTGTCTTCTTCAAAATGGTTGTCTATACCTTCACACACAATAAATTCAAACAAAACAAAATAGTATAAAACCAAACCAAACCAAAGAATGAAAGCATTATGGGCCTTCAAAACCAGACACTTGGAAATCAACAATGGCTACCATAATGTTTCTTCTTTTCTTCAAAATAGCTGTCCATACCTTCACACATATTGAAATCAAATAATAGAAAACAGACTAAAATGAATCACAGTGAAGAATAAAAACATTACCGGACTTCAAAATAAGATGATAGGAAATCAGCAATGGCTACCGTAATGTCTTGTATTCTTCAAGTAGCTGTTCATACCATCACACATAATTAAATCAATTCTTGTAAACTCTTTAGGAGAAGTTCTAGGCATGTATAAACCTATACATGTACATCCATCCTTTCTGTATTAGAGGGAAAAATGAAACAAAACAATATACAAGAAAAACAAGAAACAAAAGAGATAATATATAACAATAACAAAGAACCCAAAACAATGACAATATAGACTTTCAAAACAAGGTGGTAGGAACATAACAAAGGTTGTTATGTTGCAAAGTTGTCTTCAAAAAAGTTACTCAGATTACCAGATACAAAAAATTGATCTAATCCTATGAATGCTGTTTTGTTCCAAGAACCAGCAGAATTAGTAGTGTAATCATCTTAGCTATCTTAAGTGTATATCTTTTTTATTTTCTCTTCCTTCTTTTCTCCTTTTCTCTGAGTTATTTTTTTCCCCTTTGAGCAGTTTCTTACCCTTTCACAATATTCATTGAAGACTTTGTATCTTATTTACTCTTTCAGTTTCTTATACTAGGTGTTTACACATGTGAGTTTGATTTATTTATTAATTTTTTTTCCAGCACCAGGGATCGAACTCATGATCTCACGCTTGCCAGGCAGGCACTTATGCCACGGAGCTAAATCCCCCTCCCTAGTTTTATTTATTTCACTTATGAGGATGGTCTCAAGTCACATCCATTTATCTATAAAAGCCTCAGTGTGATCTTCTTTATAGCTGAGTAGTACTCCATTGTATAAAAATACCAAAACTTTTTTATCCTTCCTCAGTTGATGGGCATTTGGGTTGTTCCCAAGATTTAGCTAATATGAATTGTGCTGCTATAAACATGGGTGTACATATATCACTGTGGTATGATGATTTCACTTCTTCTGGGAATATGCCCAGAAACAGAATAGCTGGGGCAAATGAGACTTTCAATCCCAACTCTTTGAGGAACCTCCAGACTGATTTCCACAGTGGTTGCACCAGTCTACACTCCTACCAACAGTGCAGAAGAGTTTCTTTTTCTCCACAGCCTCTCCAGCATTTGTTATTGGTGGTTTTCAGAGAAGGAAATTCTGAGAAATGAAGTTCCAGTTTGTCTAAATAGGAACTTTGCAAAGTTACCCCATGGTGCCTGTAATATAGGTTTGAACTCTACCTGTTCATGCCTTCTGAAATATTTCCTCTTCTCAGAAACTATATAAGTCCTTCACAGTGTCCTAGTAAATGGAACACCCATCAAAGCTAACCTGCAAAATCCGTCATTTGCTATTAACTGTTTCACAATTAACTCATTTGTTAGAAATTAACACGAGGCATATAATAAAAAAGAATTTACACTAATAGAATTAGTGTAGAATTTTGCAAATTTATTCTTTTCTGTCTTAATGTAGGAATTGTTTATATCATCAAAAATAGAGAAACCATTCTTCCTTTTTTGCTTGGCAAATCATAGATTCTAGGTATACCACAGTTTTTAAAAGCAGATTTAAGCATTCTGATCTTGGAACACTGAAAATATGTTGAAACAAGCAGGATAAATGGTCAAATGATGAATTTTTGATGATGATAGATGTCTCAGGACCACCTTTTCACTTCTTCCTCTAAATATATGTACATTTAGGCAGTGTCATATTTTAAAAGAAGGTTTGGAGTAATATGAGAAGATGTTTTGCTTAAAATATTTTTAAAAACTAATCAAAGTTTTGGCAAGAAATTTTGTGGCAACAATCTAATCACAGAGTTATTTCTTAAGTAGCAGAAATTAAGTGTTCAATCTGTGGCAAGTTTGTATTTTTTTCCTTAGGTTGCTTTCAAAGAAAAAGGTTGAAAAGGCAAATCAAACTTATTAAAACTAAAACTAAGCTAAATTAAAATAAAATAGGCAATATCTATTGCTAAGTAATCCTCACAATTGAGTCACCATTTTTATACACCCTAGCAGCCAGAATTGTGTCTTCAAATGATGAACTATGTTTCAAGTAGCTCAAGTGATATCAGATCAAGTAATAAAAAATATAATTTGAAAGGTGATACAAATGTGACCATTCAAAAGAAGGGATTGAATTTATATTTTAGGGTCAAAGATGAAATTTGAAAGGAGTTGACAATGTGTAGAAAAGAAGTGCTAATAAAGTTTGCACTTTATTACTTTGCTATTTGAAACAAGAATGAAATCTAGCAACTCTTGAGTGATGATCAGCATTCTGTGTAATTGTTTTTCCTATTTTAGAATTCAGTGTGCTATTTCTAAGAGCTTGGCAAAAAATACAAGAGTTCTACTCTAAATCCCACAGTCCTGATGCACTAGTCCTGTGATAGGCTGAAATAGCTACTAATACCTTTTGTTCAAACAACACTTTATCAAGTGATTTCACATGAAAGATCTTTACTGATATCACTGTTAGGTGGCATATCTTCCATTTTATGGACAGGGTGAGTCTTTTGATGTGGAAGATGAGCTGAAATAGGAAAAGTGACAGAAAATTTACAGACCTCTGGAATAATATTCCACAATGGAGTATTCTTTATAATTATCCTGGCTGAATAGCACCATCCCAAGTTCTTAAATCATCGACACTGCCATTTTTACTGTAGAGGATAAGAATTATGATCCTCTGACTCTTTAAATTTTCTTCCTTGACAAAAGTGATCTACCTTCCAGCCAACCTGTCTTGATGATCCATAATGTTGCTAGCCTGGTGCCACGAGGATATGATGGAGGGCTCCTAAAAGGCTCTTGGTGTGAGAAAAGTGTTGCTTACATATAACACGATTCTTAGGGGTTTGAGTAGGAGATGCTAGTTTGAGCCATTAGTAACATAATTCCATTGAATTCACTTTTTACATTGTTTGCATTGTGATTTTGGTTTATGCAATTTATAAGGATGGTTTACCTTTAACGTTATCTCAGGCCAACAGGACATTGCCTTAATCAAACTCCACTGAGAACTTGAAATATGTGTCAAGGTATAGAGTTGTAAGGCCTTGACAAAGAGTCATTGGTTTCTGCCCCATGGACTAATCGATCACAATATCTAGTCATTTCTTATTATTCCGGTGATGCCTTCTTACCTGTTGCTGGCACTCAGTCTAAACACTTTGTTAGCAGCTTAACTGTATTTCAAGAAAATTTCTCCCAGCTATCTACTAGCTTTCTTACCTTAAATGCCCTATAGGTTCGTTAAAATTTGGTTATCCAGAAATGAAGTGATTATCTTCTTCCACAAATAGTCCCTTTTCCCCCTCTGAAACTTCCTTCCTGTCTACCAGTGCTATCATTTTTCACCGATTCCTCCAAACTAGCCGTTTTGGAATCATCCTTCATGCCATACTTTACTAATTGCTTTTTTCCTGTCAAATCACAAATGTGTTTCACACCAACTACTCCAGTTTGCTCCTACAGATTCTGTGCAATAAATTCTCTTTTGTGGCCTAGATTTTCGCTCATTTTTCTAACTGGTTTCTTTGTCTCCAGTCTCTCAGTATTGTTGCCCCCATGGCTGCTGGTTTCCTTCCTTTAATATTAGTGGAACAGGTTTGGGAGGGTTGATGGTGCTGCAGACAACTCTCTTCTTTGCCATGAAGGTAGAACAGCCTTATACTGCTTAGCAGAGGAAAAGCTGACCCTTCGCATGCTAGCCTGATATGGATCCTGCCCATGAAGCAAGTTCAGGAAAGTAGAGCAGTGGTCATGGAGGTGATGTACAGAGACTGGGAAGGAAACCGAGGCATTGACTATGGTTGAAACGTGGGAGAACCTGACTCTGGCTGAATGGGCATAGTCTCTGAGTAGTGACCTCTGTATCTGGACAATCAAGTAACAGGTGATTGTCACGTGAGACTAGTGTAACCTCTTGGGTGGCCTCCATATGCCTTCTTTCTAGTCATGCAAGGGTCCTTTGAGGTTAGTCATGGAATTTCCCTTTGCTGTCCTTACCTACTTTTAAAATTGACAAATAATGATTATATATCATTATTATGTATTAATAACATTTCCACAAAAGTATATATATACATTGTGGAATGGCTAAATCAAGCTGATCAGCACATATATTAACTCACGTACATATCTTTTGTGTGTTTGGTAAGAACATTTAAAGTCTACCCTCTTAGTAATTTTCAAGTATAAGACACATCATTATTAAGTGTGAATAGCATATTGCATAACACATCTCTTGAGCTATTTCATTCCGTTTAGCTGAAACCTTATGCCCTTTGACAAATCTCTCTCCAGCCTCCCACCTGCCAGTCCATTGTAACTACCATTCTACATAGCGCCTCTATGAATTTGCCACCTTTGGACACTTCGGAAAGTAGAATCCTACAGTGTTTGTCCCCCTGTGATTGACTTTTACTTAGCACAGTGTCTTCAAAGTTCATTCATGCTGTTGCCATGTGACAGGATTTCCATCCCATCATGTTTACATACAATATTTTCTTCAGGCACGCACACACTGATGGACACTTAGGTTGACTCCATTCCTTTCTTTTTGTGATACTGGGAATTGAAGCCAGGACCTTTGAACTTAGCTACATCCCCAGGTCTTTAAATTTTTCTTTTTGTTTGAAGACAGGGTTTAGCTAAACTGCTAAATTCCCCAGGCTGAGCTCAAATATGAGATCCTCCTGCTTCATCTTCCCAAAGTGCTGCAATTACGGCCATTATTTTCAAAATAAGATGTCATGTTGAAATGTCACATGCCAGACTCTCGAATGAAAATCCCCTTCTCCCTAAAATATGCAAGGGAAAGGATATGGAGTTTTAGTATTAATTGTAGTGAAGACTACATTATTTATAAGCTTCATGAGAACAGGGATTGTGCCTGCTTCCAGCTCCTATTGCAGTATCTGAGCTATAATCACAATTCAAGAAATTTTTGTTGAGTGCATAAGTTAATAATGATTTGTCTTGTTAACAAGGCAAATATTAAGTATTAAATTAAAGAAGACAAATGTTAAATGGTAATTTTACATTAATTAAGATAAAAATGATAGGAAATCTGGAACAATATTCAACTTTTATGCTTCAAATAGTTTTAAAGTAAATGACTTAAATTTCAACAAATTTACAACTTAGTGAGATTCTGTCTCAAAATAGAAAATAAAAAAAAGGACAAAATATATAGACCAGTGTGAAGGCTCTGGGCTCAATCCGTAGTACTGCAAAAAGTTGTGTAATGAATTGCATATTGCAATGCTGTTTTCAACTATTTCTGGAAGTTTTGGCCTTGTAAAGGGTGATTTTAAAACCTTTCCTTTGATTTTTCTTATATGCTTCATCTACCTTTTCATCCCGATTTATACTTGTATTTGTCTAATATTTAATTTCCTTTGTCTTGTATTTTTCACAATGATTTGAAAGGTAGCTACTCTATTATTAATTTTACCAGTTACTGTCCTAATCTTTTTCAAAATTGTTAAAACCTTTTGTAATTGTCAAGACAAGGAACAAAGTTAAAACTTCTAACTCCTGCTTTGGAAAGTTGAATAATTGAACACTTTTATTTTTTCTTTTTCTTATCAGTTCAGGTTTTGATTAATGCCCCCTGGAGTTTGCAAGGTGTATGTGTGTGTAAAATATAGTCTAAATGTACTGGTTCAAAAGACCAGTAGGTGTTTGGTCTAGGTGCAGAATAGACAAACTTATTATTAGAAACTGGATCAGAGACTGTGTTGCCTGATGCCTTAGCTGGGCTCCTTTCTGTTGTCCCCAGTTGCCTCTCATCTTAAGCCTAAGACTCTGATTAAATAGCAAATATGTTGAAGATCTAGATCAGTACAATGTGGGTCAACTCATTTTAGACACTGACACTTCTTCAATTAGCAAAACTGGTAAGTTTAGCCACTTCTCCCAACATTACCTAACCCAAGTGTTTTTGGCTTATTGAATGTACATCTAATTTCCAAAAAGAGTCCAAATGATTATGCATCCTAAGTGGTGTGCGATCTTTGAACAGTCTGTTTATACATTTATGGGAATATAGGCAAGTTGTCATCTCGCCGATAACTTTGCTGCATGAAGCATAATTCTTCTTGGCCTTGATTTGATACAATGGGTGCATTAGTTTTTATGCACTACATTTCATTTCCCTACTATGGAGTAATAATATGGCACATTAACATTAAACCTCAAAAAACATTCATGGAAAGGCATTTTACCCTACATTAGCAGCTTTAGATAGTCCTAAAGCTTTTACTTTATCTCCTCAAGATAAATAGTCAAAACTGCAACTAGTTGAGGCATAGCAGTCCTACTGAGATAAATTGATACATAAAGATTGGGTCTTCCTTTTTTGAATATATGCAGACCATGTAATCTAATACAGAATCTCTTCCCAAAAGAAATCAGAGAGAGCTTAAGTAGATTCATCTTATAAAAAATACTCAAAAATTTTAACTATTAAAAAAAACTTCTGTTATTGGCTCTTACCCAGTGATCACTGTAGTGATACGAAGAGATCCAAACAGGTCAAAATGATGTCTTTTTGTTCTTTCAGGCATGCTTGGATTATTAAGTACCATATATCATTGGAGTCATTACTTGTGCTTCTCAGTAGATGGTAACACAGTGAATAGAATTTTGTGAAGCAACTCGTTTGGTATGTAATGGATTCGATCACCCTTATTAAAATGTTCAGAAATACACCAGTGACACTATAAATTAACAGTGGTGAAGTGAGCCAGTTCTGCATTGGGAAACTCCCACAACAAAGTACAGGCCAGATTTCAAGAGTGGCAATGTCCTTGTGCATAAATCTTCCCAGCCCTGGGGAATCCATGTCCAAGGAGCAGAACTCAAAAGGGATCCCCGAATCCTTGAAGAGCTACCAGCAAAGGCATGAAAGCTGGAAGGCGTGTGTTGAGAGATAATAGCTATAATGAGCTAAAGGGAAACAAATCCCATGAGCTCTGGGACTTTTGTAAATAAAGAGACCCACCTTCCCGTGGGAGGAAGGCTGGAAGATAGCTTCCCATTTAAAGGTGCTGCTTCTGTCACATGGGATACGTAAAACTGGCTGCCTAGACGCACCGCATGGCCATATTTTTCAAAGCGGTGACCAGACACCACTTGAAGTAACTCCCTTACGTTGGCCAGAATGTGATCCATCAGAGATTTATTTGGATTTCCAAGCAAATATACCATGAAAGGTTAAGGACAGACAATCATTTGTTGACCTTAATGGCAATAAACTGGCACTTTCCTGTTGCTATCTAACTGAGCTGCAAGAGGGAACTAAAGTTTTTTTTGAGAAACAGAGTGAGGTAGTAGAGAATGGATAAGAGTGCCCCACACTCCTGGAGAAAACAGAAGAGAAATGAAGACTAGGAAAAAAGCTAGGAAAAGGAGGTAGGAGGGAGTCTCCATTAATAGTGGGGTGTAACGAGTAGTTGGGCCCCCATGATTCATCTCAGTCTGCAATTTCTTCCTACTCTATCTCTACGGGCTGAGTGCATGTCAACTCTCAAACTTTACACATTGAAGACTAAATACGCAGTGCAATGGTATTTGGGGGTAAGAGTTAGGTTTTGAGGGCGGACCCTTTGTGAATGGAATTAGTGTAAGAAGAGAAATGAGCGCTGTGATCACCCTGTCTCTGCCAAGTGGAGGCACAGTGAGAACACGGGTACGTGGGAACCAGGAAGAGGACTCTCACCAGACCCTGACCACTGACACCCTGATCGCAGACTTCCCAGCCTCCAGAACTTAGGGAAATACATTTCTGTTGTTTCAGCTACTCAAGGGCAGCCAGGCATGGCTGAGATTTCACCCAGTGTAGCTATTATTCTTAAACGCTTACTTTGTTCTCTACTCGGTCTTCCCTAACCTTCCCTAACCTGCCCATTTTCTTCCCTGTGTTCTTCTCTGTGTCCATATTGACGAATTCTTCAGGGTCGAGAGGCTGCTTGAGTTCAGCCACAGCATGTGAAATAAACAAGAACAGTGTGCTGAGATATTTTGCATCCCATGTTACCATAGACCCTGTATTTGTCTGTTTATCTCATCACTTTAAAAAACCTGGCTGGAATCAACAGGGAAAAGAGGTCTGATTACTTCATAGTTTGGGATGCTGAAAATCCACGATCAGTTGGGCTCCTCAGTTTGGTGTGTGGAGAAGGCCCGGTGGCATCATGGAGAAATCACAGGTGACAAAGTGATCCCATCACCATACAGGAAGCCTAGAGGAGTCTGAGCTGTCAGTCCCTTCTAAGAGCCAACTGGAAGATTTCCTACCAGACCCGACCTCCGAAAAGATCCACACCACCACCCAACACCACCTCCTTGGAAACTACTCTTCCCAGACATGAACCCTTGGGGTAAAAACACATCCAAAGTGCAGCAGATCTTTAATGCAGTTCCCTGGTTGGCTCTTGGTACTCTCTTTTATGTGATTGGCTATCAAGAATAGTCACCAAATCCATTTGCAATATTTAAATGTTTTTACTTCTTTATCCATAAAGCATTAGCATAGAACTAGACATAAAGACACCACAGAAAGAAACAAAGACTGTAAACTCCGGGCTAGTGTAGCACCGGAAGGTTTGTGATATTTGCTTAGGCATTTCTTTCTCGAGCCCACATGCACCAACTCTCCATGATGAATATAATCATTACATACTGCAAACATGTACTAATAAAAATGTAAAACTTAAAAAATGATCAAGGTGCAGTGTATATCAGTTCCCTAGAGTGAATATAATTGTTGTGTACCATAATATAGGCCAATAATAAAAAATTAAAAACGAGGGGAATTCTATAATAATACCAATGTCTGATACCAGGCCTGTGACTTTTAAATTTAGTAAAGACTAGGAAATGTGTTTTTAAAAAATTCCTTTCTACATGGAAAAGGAGGTAAAGATTCAAAGCAATGAAGCAATTCACTCAGAATCTAACATTTGTGACAGTCCATGAGAGACTTAGACCCATTATATTACTCCAAAATCTCTATTATGATCTTTCTGACTCCAATCTCTCACTATCTGATTTTATAATCTTTATGGTACAAGTTGTTATAAATGAAAATCCAGTGCATAGTTGTAAAGAACTTGCATAGACTGAAGGTCAACTATTAAAGTATAATAGAAAGAAGTACTCTAATTAATGTTCATGAAGAATACAGTTTTATCAAAATATGCTATTATTGCTTTGAAGAAATTGTATGTCATTATTTTTTATTTCTTATCTATTCGTGTCTATTTTTAATAATTCTTTTAAACCACAAATAAAAGTGACCTTCTTTTTCTAAATAATGTCCATCACATGTACACTTGCCTT
This sequence comes from Cuniculus paca, assembly GCA_004365215.1. NCBI lineage: Eukaryota > Metazoa > Chordata > Mammalia > Rodentia > Cuniculidae > Cuniculus > Cuniculus paca. Next base: position 16,718 of record RJWT010005624.1, on the reverse strand, counting down.
TTGTTTCAATATGGACATGAATAAAATATTGTACTTAGCAAAGTCTGTTTTATTTGCTTTAAGTACAGTAAATGGAAAGTTATTGGTAAGAACAATGCACCATAGATTGTTACATTTTAAATCTTAACTGCAAAATATTCAGTTATTCCTGAGTTCTTTTCTTTTTTCGTTTTATGTAACTTTTCAGTTATCATTTTAGGGCAAGTCATAAAATGTGAAGATTATAATTAGCATTATTTAAATAACTTAAAGACCGTGACTGATTTCTTACAAGTTATGCAAGATACTGCCACTTTTAAGTTCCACCTGAGCTAAGTTAATCACAAAGTCAAATACATATAGTTGAGATTATGCTTTGTCTCTTGGGCAATTACAATGAACAGAACATAAAAGGAAAAAGGGATCTATTGAAGGAGGCAAATTCTGATGCCCGTCCATTTATGAATTTCTTTGTGCTTCAGACACTGGCAGTGTGGGCTTCCTGATATGGTATTTGATGTTAAAGTTGGTGGGGAAGCCCCATATGTTACTGCCAATAACTTGTTTTATTTGGAAAGTTTCTTCTTTTAACGGCACCGTAGTACTGTTACATAGAAGTGCGTTTGTCCTGTCCCATTCTTAGATTAATTCTTAGAGGAATATTGAATTTATGCCCATTGCCCAATAGTTTATCATGCTCCTTTAAACAAAAATGTCTTTATTGTTTTGCAACTTGGAAATAACTAAAGTTGGAATCTAATGAATACTCCCTTTATTTTTTTTTAAAGGTGGGGGAGAAATATTGACTTTTAAGAAATGCACCTCCGTAGGGCATTCTGCCACAACAGATGGTGGAATGAAGCAGGGTCAGGAAGAGGGGCTTCCCTTATTTCATCAAGCTCATGACTTGAAGGGTTTTCATCATAGTCATCATCTTCCTGCCTAATTTCTCTTCCATCTGTGATGAGAGAAAGCAAGAAGTTGAAAAGCAAGATGTTCTTTTTGATTTTAAGTGTTCAAGATTTTCGGCAGATGGAATAAGGAAAGTGATTTTTACCTTTTAATTCTATTTAAAAATATAGCCAAACTGGAAAGCAGACATATGATAACAGACCACATTTAGTGTCCATGATAGAAACAAGAGTGATTGCCTTATTATTATTATTGTTTTCCATATGGGGGTTGAACCTAAGGCTTTGCACTGAGCTATACCCTCAATCACTTTCAAAATTTTTTTCATTTTGAGACAGGTTCTTGGGACGTTGCTAAGTTGCCCAGGGTGGGCACAATCTTGCCACCCTCCTGCCTCAGCCTCTCAGAGTACTGGGATTACAAGTGTGTGTCCCCACACCTGGCTGCTTTTATTATTATTAACTGATCATATTTTTTTAAAAAATCACATTTTCTCCATTATCAGATGAAAAATTTGTCTTTTAACAGAAAGCCAACGTCGTGTGGTGGTTAAAAGTGTAAGCTCTATAGGTAAGCTTATTGGTGTCACAAACCTGGTTTCACTTCTCCCTAACTGATTATTTTCTGATCACATTTCCCATGTTACTACCAGGGACTTGTGCAAATTAAAAATGAATAAGAATTCAGTTCATCCAAGATTCTGCATCTAAGATAGACTTCTACTGGATTCGGTCCTGACCGTAATTTAAGGTGTTTGGTAAATTGTTCTCTCAAACGGAAAAACTGTCCTTTTTCCCTTTGATTGCCATTTGGAAAACCTCATTCCATACTGTATTGATAATGCGAGCATAATATGTCATTTAAATATGAACACACAGCTGAGCAGCGCCTATCCACTGTTCACAGATCCTCCTAGATTTCTTTGGTCCCCAGCTCTGTGCTTTCATGTGTTAACACTGCAGAACTCAGTTCACAGCAGCAATGCAATTAGCAAGCTCTCTGAAGAACTACCTCCGCTTGTGGCTGCTAATGTATTTGCTATAGATTTTAGTGACAGAAATAGTGATATTAATGTTGTCAACATGTATGTCACTGCTTACAGGCATCGTGTAAACCAAAAGGTTACATTTTAAATTATTAAAGGCTGTGTTAAAAAAAAGTCGTTCATTTTTCTGACTTGTCACATTAGAGTTTAAGATTATGTTATAGTTACTCAGAATTAATCATAACATGTTAGGCTAGGTAAAATATAAAATATACTCTGGAAAGCTTCTACAGCTGATTTAAAGTATTTTAAATGTTATGCTATTATCTCAATAAGATAAAATTTCATTATATGATTGGGCCCAATTTTGAGCTGCATAATTTGTTTTTATTATCAAATGTACCTTGTTTCTTTATACAGTCCTCTGCTTTTGAAATTTTGAAATAATGCAAGAATAAGAAGTGCAAATTTTAGGAAACAGACTACGAGTTTTAAATTGCTCAGAGCAGTATGCACATACATGCGCACAGAAAGTGTATAATTTTACACTTTTAGATGCCTAGCTACTTAAGATTTGTAACAACCTTGTTAAGTTAGTATTATTCCCACTTTAAAAATGAGAACAGAGAGTTTTAGAGATTAAGTCATTTGCTCAAGATCACATGACTATAAGCTCTTGGCAAAGGGATAAAATCAAAGGTTATCAGTTTCCAAAATTGCTACTGTTGTCTAAAACTCACATTTATATTCATAATTTTCTTCATGGCTATAATTTATTATTGTTTCTATGGTTTTTGACACCAGTTTTCTTCTTTTGAGAAAATACACTTTTCTTGCTGTGGTTTTGTTTTTCCAGAGTAAGTTTGAAAGTCATGCAGACTACTCCTTTATGTGCTATGTACATGCGGGTGAGGAAGAAATAGTCACATTTCCTGTGGTTCCCCAGAGATGGAAGGCATCTTCTCTTTGCGCTCCTGTTGATTGCTTTCATTAAGTCCACAACATACTTGAAAGCAGGATCATAACTGACTTTAGGGTTCTTCATTTTTCACCCCTCCTAAAACTCTAAAGGACTTAAATAAATGACCTATCTATCAGTGAGACAAGCAATACTTTGAAGAGATTAAAAGTTGCACCTGTGTTATTTATGAAGTAGGAATACTTTACAAATCTGAATCAGAAGTTTTGAAATACATGGTTAAGTTCCCATTGGAGAGATTTTTGTTTCATACTCGAGTTGAATCAGTTTCCTATTCCCACATTAAATAGAGAGATTGTGTTCTCTGTATTCAAGTGAATTTCTTTGCAAGGGTTTGAATTTTGAAAAAGCTGCCCAGCACTTGATAATGGAAAAGGCTAACTAAGAATTTCTCTCAATTGTTTCACTTTATATGTTTATCTATTTATCATGTACTTACTCAATACCCATTGCTCAATACCTTGCATGCTGAAAATAAATATTAAAACAAAAGTAATCAGAAAAATCTAGTTTGACATATTTTGTTACTTAGAAGTAAATAGCTTTAATACCTAATCATATTCACTGGAGCAGAGGAGATTTCTTCACTTTTGTATAAAACCACTGAAGGATGTGTTTTAACACCTGGTTAATAGTGTAACTCAGTGTAATTTCTAGTCGGAACACCCATTCCCACAACGTTATGGAATCTGAAAGGATTTCCTTTGGTAGGGAATGAGATCTCTGTATATTTGTCTTAAAAGTCAGCAGTTTCATTTTTTATCTCAGAGCAAAGATGAATTTGAGGCTCTATGTGGGAAAGCAGGAATGCTTTTGTTGTTTGGGGCAAACACTTGTAACTCATGTTTCGCGTCAAGCTTTGGTGAGTGATGTTGGGAAGTTATTTTGGCATCCTGTTTGGGTTCTTACCTTAGGTGATGTTTTTCTTAGTGAGATTGTGGTTTCAAATGGATGAGCAAGATCAGCAAATGAGGTTTTCTGACTCCTGTTTTATTCAGTAACTCAGCTATTAGAACATATGAAGCTTTGGACTTACCAGCCCATTTGGGGAGAAAAAAATAGTTGTAGAAAAGTTCTAACACCAATAACTAGGATTTTCTAGCTTGGACAATAAAAGAAATAATAGGAAATGAATACTATTAAGTGATTAACTGGAATTCTAAAATTCTCAAAACCTGAATAAGAGATCACAGATATTTTGTGGTTTAATTTTTCAAGTCAACCAAACAATAATGGTGATTGTAACATTGGATACTTAAATGGTATTAACTTTATGGCTGTTGCATTGATTTTGCTAAATTCAGTGAGATTTTTATTTTACGGAAATTGCCAAAGAAAAACTTGCCTACCAGAAAAAGTGGTCATAGAATTCGTTCATTAGTTTTTTTCTTTTCTCCCTACACTAAAGGTCTACAAAAGCAAAGGTTTGATTTAAGAGAGTACAGTGCTCATTTAGATGTGGTAATAGGAAGGGGATCTTTGCATTGCAAGCTTCATTAATTTTTACTGTTGTTCTTTGCTGATTTATGCTGAAATATAGTAGTCTTCAAGACCAGGTATACACAGTTCACCACTTCAAGGGTTATTGAATTTTACAACTTCAGATCAGTCTAATCCATGGCAAAATTACCAAGGAACCAGTTTTGTATGTATGTAGCTTTTTGCCATTTACCATGTAGCATTTGTGTGTGTGTGTGTGTGTGTGTGTGTGTGTCCTGATCATAGCATTTCATTCTGAATTAAATCCCCTCACATTCCTACTGTTGATAAGAATGACAGGAAGTATGATTTTAGCCTTTGGGTTTTGTTGATTGATTTAAAAATGACAAGGTTTTTCTTACTTAGATGGACTGACCCTTAAATTATTATTTAAAATGTATTTTTCTTCTTTCAAAAGCAGCCTGAAATATAAACCAAAGATATCTTTGATATTCTTGATGTTGTTGTTAAATGAAAGCTGATATCTGTCAATCTGTACTGATCTTACCAAGTTCAATTTAGATTACATCCTTTCATCTCTGAATTAACATCAAGTCAGGCACATCAGTTTTTCCCAGGGATAATACACATGTTTACTTCAGAAAAGCTTGTGCATTTTTTTCTGGACAATGTTTTTTTCTTTATTATCATTAGATTTGTCATTATAACTGAGGTCTGGTTAAATATTAGGGGACAGCTTATTGATAATTAAAGTCCATTTTATTTTTTATTATTTCAGTTCCTTTCAGGGGCCTTGCACGTGTTAAGCGTGTTTCCCACCAATCCATACTCCTGGTCCAAATCCGTTGTAAACAGAAGAGGCAAGGCACAATCAGCTCACTGCAGTTGTCAGGTTCACAAAGTAGGTTAGAGAGACATATTTCCCAAAGGAGGCTGAGCCCACTGGGATCTTGCGGGCCAAGAGTCACAAAGGGAGATGGAAGTACTTGGAAAACTGCAGGATTTACAACAGAGGAAAAGGCAGAATTCCATACTTACAGATGGAGGCAAAGACAAAGCAAAGAAGATGGAGTCAGAGGGCTGCCTCATGCGGGGTTGGATGCCAGAATCCCAGAGTCCACCCAACATGTTGTCTGCCTGTGTTACTAGTTACCGAAAAGGCAAAGGCAATTAGGAAGGGTCTGAAAGTCCAAATATGATAGAGCACTAGGGTTTGAAAATTCTGGTTTTTGAATGGAATAGAATAGCCAAGCATTAATTTTCTTTCTATTTCTGTAATTTTAAACACACCTGGTCATTTGAGCAAGTCTGCATGTCACGACTTTTGAGGGCCTGGATAATCTTGGCGATACCAGTGCGCTACACACTTCAGTGATGCAGACTACACTGCACCGTTCTAAACCCCCTGTCTTCCATTTGTCTTCCAATAATAAATAATGTAAATAATGCTAAAATTAAGGGAAAGCTCATTTCACAAGGAAACAAACAAAACCCTAAACATAAAATGACAGAAGAGTCCCCAAACAGAGTAGAAAACCCAGGAGTAGTGGCCTCACCATGGTAAAACTAAATCATCAGAACAAGCAGGTTCTAATAAACCATTCGGCCTGATAAAGGGGCACTATTATGTTACAAAGCCCAGAAGGCTCTGCCACTGCTTCTAGCATGAAGTGAATAGTTTAAAAATCTTTAAATGGGATTGCCAAGGCTTTCTAGAGCAAAAATGCTACGCTACAGGCAGATAATATGCTTTATTAATGTATCCGGTGGGACACTCATACAAATTAGAAGTATCTATGATGTTAGACAATCTGGTTTATCTCATTCACAAAATTAGAGAAGCATGGCTGGAAAGAAAATAAATTTCAGAGAAAAAGATTCTAATAAAAGTCCTTTTGGGGTAATGGGATTAAATTTTCTTATTGAGAAGAAGCTTCTGAAAGAAAAGCAACTTGTCAATTAATGTTCATTTAATAACACTTTTTGGAGCCTCCAGTGTGCTAGACATGCTCAGTACCACGGTCCTGCAAATGTCACTGTTTGTCCACAATGTCCCCTACCGTACATCAGAACCAGAAGTTATTGTACCTTTCATGTTGCTTCATGCAGGCTTCAAAGTAAAAAGGCCACTCTAAAAAAGTTTCGCATTCATTATTTTGACATGCCTCTCATTTTTGTCTGTGTCATTTAAAGCCTTTCTGATCTTTAGCTCAGGAAGGTCAAGCAGAAAAGAAATGCGTTCAAGAAACATTTTTACAACTGAATTGTTAGTCTTGTCAGCGTTATGTAAGAGATAAGACAATTTATCAATAAAATTACTTATTTTGTACGCATTACCTGATGACCTGACATGGGATTTAGTGACGATATTTGAAAATGAAATTAAGGAAAAGACTGTGAAATACTTACTCTGTATTATTTTTATAGAATCTCCTGACAATAGGTCTCTGACACCACACTCCTGTCATGCTTTCAATTACATTAATTTAAGTCGAATGGAAAATGACCTCTTAGTCTCATGGTACCCTGTTCTATTGTTTCCCAAATGAGGTTCAAGAATAAAGGCAAAAACTTGACTGGAAAAAAGTTATTTATGATATTATACTCTTCATTTTTGCGCTTTCTCACAAAATCTAAATTTTCTTTTGTATTTATTTTTAAGTAATGCATGTTTTATTTTAGTAGTTAAAAAGTACTCAATCATAATGACAAACTTTCCTGGTGTGACTCACAGCATTGTCTGGCATCTCTTATGGTAAAAGTTGATGCAACTAAGAATTACCCCTGAAGGTATTCTTTTATTTTCTGGAGACGACCTAATGGGGTTGAATTTTGCAATGGATTGAATGTGTTAATGATTCTGGCCTTACTTGGTGAATCTGAGATTAACCCTGTGTGTGCATATGTGGGCTGATGTGTAGTTTTTATTGTGGTGTGTGTGTGTGTGTGTGTGTGATGGGCAGATTCACCATATTAAATCATTAGTATCTTTTTTTCAGAATGGGCACAGGTCCCAGTAGTTACCATATGGTATGGAGGAAAGTCAAGAAGTCTTTCCAAAGTTTAAAAAGACAAAATCTTAGGGAGAAACACATTTCTAATACTTTAGTCATAAGCCTTTACCTTTGTGGATATAATGGGTCGGTGAATAGCTACATGTGTTCTGTATTTGAATCTAGTTTTGGATGATCTTTGCTCACATAATTTTTAACTAGGTTAATACGGCAGCTTACACTTAGCAGACTTTTTCCAATCACAAGGGCCAATGAAGTTACTCTCATGTGCCTGGCTGTGAAAAATGAACCATAGAAATAAAAATCTATTTTCATATTAAAGTAGCATGTAGCTAGCTTCCCTGGTATAATTTTTAAGTAGAATTTCTGAAAATATTGAAAGATCAAAATTGTCAAAAATAAAGACAGACAAATACACAAACAAGAAACCCCAACAAGCAATGCCAGCACTAACCCAGTTCCAGAATATGGAACGATGTTCTAATAACCATAGGATGATGGAACTGCACTGAAAACAACCCCACCACAGCCCAACATTTATGAAAATAATCCCTTCCTCCACTGTCTCTCTACCTCTTTGTTCGTGGGATAGTTGTTCTGTGGGAATCCACGGTATTTTGTTATGGCAGCCTGAAAAGAATAGGACGGTTAAGTAGTACAGTAATCTTCATTACAGAAGCTCCGTTCGCTTCAAATCTTTCCAAAGTGTTGAATTCAAATATTTTAGAAGAGACCTCCAGATTGGAGGCCTCTGAATGTGTGGTACCTGATAATGGGAATGGATACGAAATGAAGGAAAGAGAAACAGAAGTGGAGTCACATTTCTTTTTAAGTTTGGGATGGTGAGTTCCTCATCTTGGATGCTTAGTGTCCTTGACGACACCTGTTTTTCCATTCTTATGTGTGAAAGGAAGACATGGGAGGATTAAATGAGATCACATGCGTGAAACTGCTCTGCTGACCTTAAGTTCTATATAAAAGTAAGGAATTTATGGAAAGCGCCACTTCTGAACCTGGGAGAGTAAGCCTCCAACCAGGCGAACATGTTTCAGAGGACCTGCACTGTCTTACTCTAGGCCCACTCCTCCCCACGGAAGGAAGAACGCCTGGTGTCAAGGAGAAGTGCTCCCTGTACCCCAAGTTCCAGTTCCTGCAGCTGATATGGGTGCCTGGGATCCTCAGTTCCATGCGTGGCTCCCTTACAGGTCCCGCCATGACCTCTTCTCTAGGCCCGCCCTCCCAGATGTACCAGAGTTCTTTTTAGTCCAAGCGGTCCACAAGAAAGGAAAGAATAGGACTGAGGACTGGGGTACATGGATGTTCCATAGGGTACGTGGACTTCTTTGTTCTCTTTGGCAATTTCTGAAAACATTAGATCTGTGTATGGATCTGAGACATAGCCTGTGAGTGGGGCTTACAAACTAAATATATCTGGACCTCAGTTTCCTCAAATGATAGATTATTATGATTTAAAGTTCTATCTACAGATTCTAGTATACATACTATTTATAAAGTTTTGCTTGAATTATATTTCTGCTGAAGTTTTGATTTAGATATTAATGAACTCATTGATAAAATCTATGTAGCAGTTACATTGGTTTTCCAGTATCCACCTCATTACTTGTATAAAGATCATCCTTCTGATTCATAGCAGTGTTCAATGGAGGTTATTAATGATCTTTTTTTCACCTTATCTAGTGTAAATTTTCTCTCTTATTTTTCTTTTCCAGATGGTATGGTTAATATTGAGAATTTTTATTGTGTACATTTTCATTTTGATTAGTTGTCTTTATATCCGATTCTTTTGTTAATTTAAGAATAAATAAAGTTTTTTACCCTCAGCTAAACTTGCTTCATCTTTGATTTCATGCCCATATTTGAATGATTTGAATGTTTTCAAGATTTATGCTCACATTTAAATGTACTTTATAATATAGTTTTTCCTGTAGCATAGATCATTGTAACCCATTCAACACTAGAGCTTTTAAAATGTGAGCTGAAACTGAATTTTTAAAGAATTGAATGTGACTACTATCATTGAGGCGACTTGAATGTGACTACTATCATTGTATGAATAAAATTATTGCATAATCAAAAAATGTTTTAAGTGGGTAACTTTGTTTTAACTTAAACTGACATGAGGGAGTCTAGGAACTGGCCTAAGATTCATAGCACTTTTTCTGTAAGAGAATCCCAAGAGGTCAGTTCATAAACAAGTAATTATTGAACACACCCAGGAGGATCTGGATCTTATTCCCAGAACTGCCATTAAGCAAATTGCTTAATATCCTTGTCTTCGTGTGCACAAGGTTGCACTGAGGATAAAGTGTAAAACAATAGATGAAACAAGACCTTAGAAAGCTGGGGCACTCTGTAATTTTAATTTGTCATTCTTATTAATAATAAAACTATTATATACTGCTCGTAATGCATAATTTATACAATGTGAAACCAATATTTTCATTGTGAAAAATCCTTAGGAAGCTAAAGGGCCTATTGTTTTATATATAATAGAGATTGTATGATTTCATGGCTTGTTTTATAATATAGTTTGGTTGCTTCAGTGTTTGCCTTATAGGGAGTCATTCTGTCCTCTCTTCATATGATGGATGCGTGAAGATTACATCATAAATGAAGCTACAATTGTTTTGATTTATTTTTGTTACAACTATAGATTGGTGGATAAGAGTAGAAATGAAATAATACTTTACAGGTGTGCAATCTTAGGTGAATATTATATTCATTCAGATTGGAAAAGGGTGTGTCCAGACCTTCTCAGTCCCGGCCTTCCTGCAGTCCAAGGTGTGGTTCTGTATCTGTATTCTAGGTCTCTCATGGCCTGGTCCCACTTTATTACCACCCCTCTTCTCTGTCCTCCAATAAACATATTTTTCTCATAGAAGGGCAGAGCAGCTTGGAGGTTCCCAGATAGTCTGCTGTTATCATTGTTATTACTACTTTTTAGTGACTGGGAATTGAATCCAGGGTCTTCATAATGAGATACCTTCCAAAAACCTTTTTGAATTTAACTAAGTCTCTAAGCTTCTCAGGCCGGGCTTGAACTTGTGATCCTCCTACTTCAGTCCCCTCCACCGAGTGTGTGCAACAACTTCCGACTTGCTTATCCTGTGAGGTTGTGAAAATGTCTTGATTCTATGGAAATATGCAGTAGTCAACAACTCAGGAGAGACTATTCAGATCTTAGCGATAAAAATCTAGTGGAAAATTTAATGTGATAACGTGAGTCATTGTGCTCAGGGAAAACTATCCTCCTCTTTCCTTGGCAACAAGCTTTAGTAATTATAATCTGATAAATTTATTTAGTGTGTGTGTATGTACAAATATATAAGTGCATGCATAGTTTTTTCTCCCAATAAACATGCAAAGTTTGAGAAATTTCAGCAACCAGCTCTGGTATTGTGCCTGTCACATCACTGAGCTTTAGAATATGTGCAAAAAGCAATAGAAACATACTTCTGAAATGTGGGAAAATCTGAATTTATGGATGTATTTTTCCCAAGAGTTTGTTAATTATTCACAGGCCACAGTAGGGAGTTTTACCAATAAGTATGAAAATTAACTTAAATCTATAAATCTTGGGCCTATTTGCTTAGAATCTGCTGAGCACAGTCTTTAGATTGATTAGTCAACAGAAAGCGAGAAGAGCATGAATCATGTGGAATACATAGGGGTACAGATTGCTCATAGGACATAATGAGTGGCTTGCTTAGTAATGAGGTAGTGCGATGAAAAGAGTTTCTGGTAATTATTTCTGTAAATTTTAATTTCTTTTCCTAAGGGGCCACTATTCCTGTTTTCAGATGCCCATCAGGGGATCACCAATAAACTTTACCAGCAATGCCTTAGTTCATTCACTCATCCAGCAATATTTATTGCCTGCCAATTATATGCTCAACCCTGTGAAAGTTTCTTTAATGAAAGATATACCTCCTATGCTTTCACATGCTTTGTGGTTTAAGAGAGAACACTAGCAAATGATTACAAGATAGTACCAAAGTAGGATGAATCCAAGTGCTTTGAAAACATTCAGACAGGGAACCTATTTGGGTTTATACGAATTAGTGACACCTTCGTAGAGGATGCTGTATGTAACCTGTTACCAGAAAAGTAAATCAGAGCCAAAGGAAAGAGGAAAGTGTGTTTTCAGAGAGGATAACAGCACTCTCAAACAGTTGGAGAGTTAAGAAAAAGACATAACATATACACAAAGTTAATATAGTCTAGATACTACTCCTTTGCCAGATGTGTGGCTTGCAAACATTTTTACCCAGTCTGTAATTTGTGTTCTCATTTTCTTAACAGGGCATTTTGCAGAGCAAAAGTTTTTTATTCTGATGAAGTCCAATTTGCTAATTTTCTCTTTTATCATTAATGCTTTTAGTAGCAAGTCTAAGAAGTCTTGGACTAGTCGTGGATTTTGTCATCTTAGATCCAGAACATTTTCTGATTTTTTTTCTAAGAGTGTTGTTTTGTATTTAAGTTCATGATCCAATCTGTTTTGGATTTATAGGATAGGAGACTTGGGGTGAGGTTCTCTGACTCTTTCTATCTTAAAATTTGTTTTTGAAGATCACACCCCAGGCCTTTGCTATGCTAGGTGACTTCTAATGGTGCATTTGGTCTTAAACTGCACCAGTGAGAAGGGACATTGTGAACATCACAAAATAAAAGGGAATGTTCACAGAGAACCTCAAAAAGTATCTTTTCTCAAATTCAGAGCTGACAGGAATTTGGACCACACATAGGGAGCCTCTTCAGGATATGTGAACATACCATATTCTGACCAAGACGTTTCTTCAAACAGACAGCAGAAGTCTATCCTGATTCCTCCAAATCACATCCATTTTCTTCACTAAATGAAAGACATCACACCGTTTTCAGGGCGGACTTCACTGATTTAAAATACCGTTGGTCAAGTTATTTCTCTCACTCTCAAATTAAAGGTGGGGAGCAGAGTAATTTGTACTCTTCTATTCCCACAACTTCTACCAACCATTCAAGCTCTGCTTTCCCTCCTGTATTTGTAAAGGTGAATCTGCACCTAGCAGTTCAGCTCTCAACAGAATATTGAAGAGAAGTGGGAAGTGAGTGAATGCCACACGGTGCTGTCCGTTTGCCGAGGTGCCCACCTTTAGTAATCTTAAGTGCAAGAAATGTTACCACATCTGACAACTTTCTGATTAAAATTATGTTTTCTAGCAATTCCAACTCATCTGTACTAATTTTCTAGAATGATAAATTGTTACTGCAACACTTGAAAACCAGGTTAATAACCTAGTGAAAATTTATGTGGAGAATTCCAGTAATCATAATGATTTTGGAATTGATTCATGTTTCTGCTCATAAAAACAATATACTTTCATCCATAGCAGGTAAGGGGAGGGACCCTTGTTTTCTGCCACAATGCCTATCTTGAGTTCCAAGAATCAGGAAGGATAATGGGAAAAGGGAGGCAGCAACACAATTTTAACCCAAGCAGAGATAGATGGAAGGGAGGAAGTTTGGACTCACCGTGCTACAGCCTGAGAATCTCCCACAGGTGGAGGGGGGTCTCAGAGCGGATTTTCCATTCCAGCAGGAACGGCGCAATGCTGGTAGCTCCACTGGACTCAGCACTGGCTGCAAGAATGAGGGAGCTTGGCCTTGGGGTGGACCCAGCAGTGAACCACAAAGGTGTGGCTGCTGGAGGCTGGCAGCTAACTACAACCCCCACAGCAGGTTCTTCTATGAATTCCATAGCTGCCACATAGCTCGACTCTACCGGCTCTGCCCAGAGCTTTACAGCAGGCACGTCAAAGGTACTAGCCTGTATGTAGCACTGCCAGAGTGGATGGAACCTTCTATCTATTTAACAAATACTGATCTTCTACTGCATGTTTCACATTGAGCGTGTATTGCATGTTGTAAGTGTAAGGGTTATAAAACAATGTGCTTCCGACTATCATGCAATTTGCAGTCAAACAAACAAATATAAAGACAGAATGTTTCTATGGTAATAGAAAACATACATTAAAGTTTATTATGAATGATTTATTATCACTTAATTAGCAAATTAATTACTATTATAGTTGGCTGTTTATAACTGAGGCTTCTGTATCTATGGAGCCCACTAAACTCTGATTGAAATGATTGAATCCATACTGATATGTATAGATTTTATTATTCCATAAATAATATGGTATCATAAATATTAACAGAGAATTTACAGTTTATTAGGTATTATGAGTAATCTACAGATGCTTTATAGTATGTGGACTTTCATAGGTTATCTGCAAATGCTATGTCATTTTTCCTAAGGGACATGAGGGGGAATGGTCCCAGAATAAATCCTTTACAGATACTGAGGGATAACTGGACTTAATTATTACCTTGTTTTAATATTACAGTGGCCCTAAATATCCCATCAACTATATTTTAGATGTAGACTGAGAAAGGGATGTGACTTGCCCAAGGTTGCTAAGTGATGGAGCAATGAGGCAGTCAAGCAACCTGATTGCTTAGCCTTCCTTTCTAGCAAGTAGTTGTAACTTGTTCCTCCAACCTCAACCTGGAGCATGAACATACAAGAATTTCTGTGGCAGTTTAAGGCAAAGAACCTGTCTCTGGCCAGAGAAGAGTTCTGAGTAGCATTTAACAGACCTAGAGTTGAGATGACATAGTCATATAAACACCCTAGGATAAGTATTTCAGGCATAGGGAGCAGCGAGAATGAGAAACTGAGGCGGAAATGCCTTGTTATGGGATAAAAAGCTTGGAAAATGCATGTCATCTATGTTCCATCCATTCCAGTAAAGTGAAAATTTTAGCATTCATGGTGTCTTAGTTACTTTCTCATTGCTGAGACAAAATACCTGACACCCAGAGTTAAAAGAGGAGAAAGGTTTATTTACCTCACTGATGGTAGAGGTTTCAGTTTATAGTTGGCTGGCTCCAAGGCAGAGTGGCATGGCAGAGGGGCATCGCAGAGAGAAACAGTTCATGACAGGAAGAAGGCAGGAAGGCAGTGAAGCAGGGAAGTAGTGCGGAAGCCAGCAGCAAGTGGCAGCAGAAGCTTTCTTTCTGTCCCTTATAATATAACCTAGCTACATGCCCTTAGATTGGGTAGCACTCACACCTAGTTGGGTCTTTCCATTATCCACCTTCAGAGCTATGTCAAGCCAATCAGTGAACTAATTTAGTAATCACACACTCTTAATCCCAGATTCACACACTCTAGATCCAGGCACCTCTGAAAATCCCCATTTATGACCACATAAGCCTGGAGGAAATATTTAGAAGCAACTCATAATACATGAGAAGAGACTTAATTCCTAACTGGAGCTAAAAATCATTTACCAATGACTTCTGTTGGTTGATCCTAATTCTGCCTTTAATCCCTCCTTCAAAGGAGCATCCTGCACACTTGTTGAAAGCAATAATCTCCACTGTTCCTTTCCTTTCCCATTCTAACCCTTGCCGCCAGATTCCTTAACTCCTGATATGATTATCTTGTCCCTTCCTACCTGCATTATCATTGGGTTGGACTTTGAGCCAATGCATTGCAGATGCTCTTCCATTTGTAAATGTTGCTTCCTAAAAACGAGCACATGGTAACATTCAGTGTTCTACCCAGTAAAGATTCTTTGTCCCAGGAAAATGTGACATCTGTTAAACCATTTTACATAAAAGCAGTTCTTTGTCTTACAAAATGTTTCATGACTTCATTAGCATTCATTTATCTGGACATTCATGCTTACTGAGTGTCCAGGATGCATTAGGTTGTTCTGTGGTCAAATGAACAAAGCAGTCTCAGGCTTTTGATGCCTACTTTCTCACACACGACACAGAGAATTGAAAGAAATTGTACTACTTGTAAAGATGATAAAAAAAATACAAAGAAAATGAAGGTAGTTAAAAGGTGAAACATGGTATAGTTGATAGGGACAAGGGCTATTTTTAAAAAAATGATTTTTGTGTGGGGAGGACAGATGTATCAGAAAATTAATTTTGGGTTAAACCATCTCTTGACTTTTAGATAAATGCCCCATTTCTTTCTTTGATTGAGATAGCTCCAAGGTACCTATTCTACACGAGTCCTTAAGAATCTCCCAGTGAGATGAGGCTGTGAACATCTTTAGTGATCTCTTGCTTACTAATTCACTTCATAATTATTTTCTGCCAACTGTCATTCTGTTCTTCTGCTTCTTAAAAGGTACTTTTAAGGGTTACTTAAAAGGTACTTAGAAGGTTACTTTTAAATCCTTGTCTCTAGATTTATAGAAAAACTAAATTAAAACAGTAAGGGAGACAACTGAGGAGGTTCATGAAATGTTCAGTCTTTCTCAATGTTTCAAATACCCACTAGGCTCTAGGTATAATTTTTGGTGAGGTCAGAAAGCACCTAGAGTAGCTTTGCTGGTGATAGGACAAAGCCACGGCTCCAACTTTGTTCTAGTTATTTATTCCTGGACACTATACCATCTGGTTACATGAAAATGCAGAAAGAGATCGTTTCTGACTCACATCATCATTTCTGACTCACTTCCTTCCTCATCTAGAGGCACGGTAGACTATGAAGCATAAAATTCTTCCCTTGACGTGGACAACTGAGTCTGTCCAACTAGTAACTACATTTTATAAGGTGAAGAAATATTTTGACCACCTTCTATTCACCCCATTGGTGAAGGAGGCATATTTCTTTCCAATACTGCAAGATCATCAAACCCACGGTACACAACGTGAGACAGATGAGATTAACAGTAGCTTCTTAGTCCCATCTATTCACCCTCTAGGAGAAGACACCATGCAGAACCAAACAAGGTTGAGCTCAGAAGTAGAATGACCAGGATTGGCATGGGGAATAAGCTTTGTAGTAGCTCCAGGGTCAGGTGACCCCTGGTTCCCATGGGGAAGATGTGATTGACTTGTTTGAGTAGCTTCACAGGCTGGCAAGGCAGTGTACACTGTAATAGGGAGAACCAGGCAGAGTACAGTTGGTCCACCTAACAGGAACTAGCTAGTGAGGATGCCTTCCAACTGGAGATGGCCAGTGTGGTAAGAATAGAGAAACTCAAGAGAGTTTCATAGATGTCCAGATGGCATGCTAAATGTTTGAGTTTACCTCACAGAAAGCTACTAAGAGTTTTAGTTGAGCTATAAATAAATAGAAGAAAACAATATCCATTTGAGTTATGGCTCAAAAGCAGTGAGGTGTGACTTCAAAATGCTTAACTGGAAATTTAAAATTTTTTCAGTACTTGTCTGTTCATTTTGTTTAAAGCAAGTCACCATTCAGAACATAGTTGATCATATGCTTTAATATAAAGTGCTTTTTGATACAGAGAAAATGGTTTTACTTATACTGGTAAATATTTCATATTGTAGGTAATCATGATATTCTGTGTTTTCT
>RJWT010005623.1:0-30610 GCA_004365215.1 Cuniculus paca | reverse complement strand
AGCAAGAATGGAGATCATTAGAACTTAATTACACTGTTAGACGTGTGCCCTTCACGTGGAAGCAGGATTGTTGGTGCCTGAGATAGGAAGTTTAAAGAGTTTTGCCTAAGGGTTTGTATGTAAAATGCACACATGAGAGTTGTGACTATGTTTAATGGGATTCTGTGTGGAGGTTAGAAGGCCATTTTTCTGCCACTCAGGAATGAGGCTTTCCCTCTTCTTTCCTCCAGCCCCTTCTTAGAGAGAAAGTAAGGCAGAAGTTGCTATAGCTGTGGTCAGTGCTAGAGAGAAAGGGGCTTGCAGGGTCTCTTTTCTCTGGTGGGATGGCATCTCACTGTGGTTTTGATTTGTGTTTCCCCAGGGGTTGATGTTGTTTATCACCCTTTCATGTACCTGTTGGCCATTTTTATGCCTTCTTTGGATAAACGTCTATTCAGCTACTTTACACATTTTTCAATCAGGTTGTTTTGTTTGCTCCTGAGTTCAAGAGTTCCTAATGTATTTTGATAATTAATTCTTTGTCAGATATATGTTTTGAAAATATTTTCTCCCATTCCATAGGTTGCCTTTTTCCAATTCCACTTGTTTATTTTCGCTTTGGTTGCATGGGCTTTTGTTGTCATAGCCACAAAAATCATTGCTGAGATCCATGTCAGGAATCTTTCCTCACTGTTTTCCTCTAGTAGTTTTAGTTTCAGGTCTCATGTTTACTCTATTCTGAGTTGATCTTTGCTATGACATGAGATGAGGCCCCAGTTTCATTTCTCTGCTTGTGTATTTCCAGCATTTTGAACATCATTTGTGAAGAGTCTGTCCTTTCCTCACCACATGTTTTGGCACCCTTGTCAAAGAGTAGCTAGCTGTAGACATTGTAGCACACATGCTTAAATTTCAGAAACCACTAATTCTCAGGTTTTGTTCCTATAGATTGACTTAGAGCAAATGACACAAATTCTAATTTATATTGATAAAATATCACTTAAACACACTGAGTTTCTACATAAGATTTTGGTTTAAAGGAGAAAATATGGTTCCACCACTTAAAAAGAATTTTGGGGAACTCAGACAGGGAACCCAATAGGAAGAAAAATACCTTTGGAGCAGGTTTATCTCACAGTCAAACTAAATTGTGGCATGACCCATCCAACTTCACTTCAGTTTGAAATTACTCTGCCAGATGATTTAGGGACCTATTGTAGCACTCTGGCTCATGCAGAGGTTAGTTAGGAAACAAGGTAGAGATGCACCACAGGTTAATTGTGCAACTTGGGAAAGTCACTTATCATCTCTGAGCCTCTCGCATTACCTCATATGGCTGTGAAGACTGACAAATGACTGGCGGGATGGTGAAGTGGCTGATGCTATAGGCTCTGCAATCAGACTGCTTACAAATGACTAATTTTGCCATGTTTGCATTTTTATTATCTATAAAATGAAAGAGACAGTATTCCACAGGTTTGTTAGGAGGATGAAATGAGAGGATAATTAAGAATTACTCAACATTGTACCTGGTGCATAGTAAGCCTTTAATAAATGTTCAGTGTTACTATGTTTAAAGGATATAATGCATGCAAAACTAATGTAGTTTGCAGCTCACTTAGTGTTCAGCATAAATTTTTGGCCTGCTGCTCAGCCCATGTATTATTTTTCCTATTTGTGTAAAATAAGACAGGTTTCAGTAAGAAAATGCAACAAGTCTTTTAAGTTTCTACCAAGTCTCTGAGTAACCACTTTGATTGATCTATTTTGGCTCCTCTACTGGGGAATTATCTGTCTTCTTATCCTCTCCACTCTGCATTTTGAAGCTGAATAAGCTTGGACAAGCTCGTTCCATTCATCCCTGTTCTCTAATCTGTAAACTCGAAATCTCAGAGAGGCCATGCTGATAATCTCCCCTTCTCATTTTTGCTTCTGTGACCCTACTACTTGGCTGACTTAGAAGAGAAGCGACAAGAAAACTCTTCTCTCTGGAAATTCCAGATGTTCCTAGGGTCAGTTTATAGGCTAATTAAATATTTTATCTTGATTCAAGCTCAGAAATATTTGGTTCCCTATCTTGGACAAACTGCTTTCAAATACTTGATATTTCAAGAACTTTTCATCTGAACATTTAGTCCTAGTTATTTTCTTCTTGGGTGTGTGGACATGTTCTTGTTGAAAGATCACAGTTTTGGAAGTGTGTGTTAAAGGGAGAAGGTTTGATACCTTTAGCCCCCACTTTGGTCAGTGGTAGGCTTTTCAAAACAACTTCTAAGAAACTGGGATGGGGAAGGTATGGCTTATTTTAGCCTTTCTCTGTTGAAGATTCACTTCACTAACTTTATTCCTAAAGTGTAACAGATTGAAACAGCCATGCTTTTAAACTCATGAATTCTATATCAGGAGACAGAATTGGGATAACTGATTCCTGCTCCACGATGTCCAAAGACCCATCAGAAAGAACTAGAAGGCCCAGAGGGATATTATGGCCAGGTCTTCACTCACACAATAGGCTTGGACTTCCAATTGGAGCACATTTGTGTGGACTAGAAGAATAACCCAGACACTGTCTCTTTAAGTGCTAGCTTTTTGCCACATAATTAAGCCACCATTTGTCCCTGGAATCATTAATTATCTAAGGAGCATGTGGAGGACTGCCATGTCACCCTCCTCCAGACCCAAGTCTGACTGTGCTTCTTGCAAGCAATGAGGGCTGCATAGAGGTGACTTCCCTAAATTGGCTTTCAGTTTAATTAGTGAGTCTGGCCAAGACTGTCCGTGCACATATCTTTATGAAAGTAGACAGCTGGTGTCAGACCAGCGTTGTTCATCAGCAATGGCCATAGTTGGTAGACAATCTGTGATACCATGGGGTTAAAATATGAGATACTATCTTCACTGAATCCTGTATGACTACAGAGGAAAATTCTGTCTCAGAATTGGCTACAAAGCAGGCTACTCATTAACCACAATCTAAATCTGGCTGTTCCATTCCTTTCACAAGAATGCTTTGTTCCCTGTTACTAGCCATTTGTCCAGTGCATCCAGCTGCCATTTTCCCCAATGTAACTGTGATCAATAAATACCAAGGTTCTGGCTGCCTTGTGAACTTTTGTTCCTCAAGAACAAATGGACATCCTGGATTCCTGTTATTTCATGTTCCGTCTCTGTCTTTTTTCTTTTGTCATGCACTGTAACGCCAGGAAGGAGATTGGGGTCCACTACAGAGTTCCCTAATAACTGGTGCTGTGAAAGGGCTCATTAATAGAACCCATTTTACAATCATGTGGTCTATGAGTATGCTAAAGTGTGCAGGTAGGGGCACCACAGGCATACTGAAAATCTAATTCCCATTCAGGGATCTCACTTGGAACCATGAAAGATGCAAGTGTATGAATTTTGAAAGTAAACATTTCCTGTCTTGAATGTTCAAATTTGGAAGTGTGTACTATAAAGAAGTATACTAGGGAAGAAATATAAAGTCTCTCTTTTAGATTTGAACACCAGCTTTAAGAAAATGTATTATATGTGCCACTGCCACCAGACAAGGAATAGACAAAGTAAATGTAACTCATGTCTGTGTAGCCCTTTAATACTTGCTTTGTTCACTGACTGCTCATAACAGCCTATGGAGGTCAGTATTATCATTTCCATAACCCCTTTACAGACGAGAGAACTGAGATTCAGTGATGTCATACTAACCTTTACAAGTTCTCATAGTCCATATAGATGAAACATGCCCTCTGAAACTCTGACTTTAGATTTCCAATCCCTTGGTCACACCATGAGCCTCTGCTGATGAACCTGCTGTGCTACAGCCTGTCCCCTTGCTAGAGGGTAGAGCATGCGTGGCTGTGGGAACTATCAACTCTACACACAGTCATCTCCATCTCTTTGGTATTTGGTATTTTTCTTGCCCACTTCTCATCTATTAACTTGAGATTTTTTACAACCACATTTCACAATTCTAATTTGTTGTCTACAATTTAGTGTCACACAATGGTTCATCCTATAATCGAACCACGATTCACCTACCAGCCCACAAATAAAGCATGTGCAGGTGATTCATTCTTTCATCCATTCAGCCAGCATCTACTGAGTTCCTACTATGTGCCAAGCACTCTTTTCAGGACTGGGAATACAACAGAGAACAACACGGTCTCAGTGTTTGTTTGCCTGTGGGGAGATTAGAAAATAAGCAGTAAGGTATAATCTGTTGCCAGACAATGCTAAGTGCCATGAAGAAAAATGAAGCATGGAAAGGGGTGGAGAATGAGGCTAGTGATAGATGAGACTAGTTTAAAAACCCTGATCAGGGAAGACTTCTTTGAGGAAGTCATATTAGCAGGATGCTTGAATTGATAAGGAGTGAGCCAGCAGGATACAGAGAAAGATATGGGAAGATAGTCAAAGGCCATGACACAGGCACTTGCCTGCCTGTTCAGAGAATGAAGTTCAGTTAAGCTAGAGGAACAAATTCTACATGTCTTCTGTGCAACGGTGTACTTATACTTAACAGTCCTGTACTGTGTATGTAAGAGTGTAGCTGGAGGGCAGTGAGATAAGACTATCAACTATTTTGCAGACTCAGCTAAGGGCCAGACAATATAGAGCCTTGTAGGCAATGGTAAGGATTTTTTATTTAATTCCATATGTGATGGGAGGCCATTGAGTAGTGATTTACATTTTAAGAAATAACACAGACTGCTTGTGCCAGACAGTGTACAGAGGCAAGTGTGTGTGCTGAAGGGAACTCAAAGAGTCTACTGTATTTGTGCTGGTGAGCGATGTGGCAGTTTGGATCAGGTAGTAACTATGGGGCAAAGGAAAGCAGTTGGAAATGAATTTCATTGCTGAGTAGATCATGGGAACTTTGCTGATGGATTGGAAATAGGGCATGAAAAAAAGCGAGGAGTCAAAAATGACCCCCGAAGACTGAGAAAAAGGGTGAATCATGGTGGAGAGTGCTGGGGAGATGATTATTTCCATTTGGGGGTTTACCAATAAGTCTCCAGTAAACATGCTTCTAATGTTGGAGGACAGTATGGTGTACTGGAATAGACTAATTCTGGCCACAGACTGTCTATATTCAAACTCCAGCTGTATTATTTATCAACTATAAAATACGGTACAAATAAACTACCTCCACTTTCTCATTCATACAATAGAAACAACAGAAATATTTGCATTATAGGGTTGTTATGAGAATTAATCATGTAGTAGCATCTGGTACTGAACACTGCATATCAGTTAGCTATCAGTATTATTATTAATACATTTATGTGAAATATGGTTATTTTCTTAGGGGAGCATTGGGTCAAAGGATATACACATTTTTAAAACTGCAAAAATTATGTAGGTACCTATCTGAAATGTTTATACCAATGTATTCCTAACACCAAAAAATGAGAACCAATAGAAGCAATTTATTAAAGTATATGTACAATATCTAAAGTATAATATATAGCATCCTTAACTCTTTGCCACTCCTTCTTGCCTCAGTTGCAGAATGCATATTTCCTTGGTTTAACATGTCTAGAGCTAGGTGATTATAATCACAATGCTGTCCTTCTCCTTCCAATATTATCGCTATATTAATAAGTTTATTAAACAGTCATATAACATGATATGATGGATAATATAATAAAATGGTAATATACCTAGAGCCTGATTTGTATACTAATGTACGGTGTGTGTGAGCATGCGTGAGAAGTGTGGGCTGTGTTTGTGTGTGTGGTAGAGCTAAAGAATGAATCCAAACATCTCCAAGTTGTCATCTTTAATTCTGAAAGATTGCTGTGCTGGTTGCTGTGCCTTTTTTAAAGAGAGGAAGAGAAATTGATTTAATAACCTGTCACATTATACAACACTAGAACTTGAGAAGAAAAAGCATTCTGGTATTCTTAGTAAGAAGAAAAATATTGTGACAACTCCATGAAGAAATCTTTGTGTGGGGAGAACTGGTAGAAATTATGGTGATAAGCTAAGGATATTAGGAAATGTATTGCTTGTATGGAATAAATGTGACCACTACACAATGCACATGGTTATTTTTCTCTCTTGCATAAAGAGAATAAGGAAACAGAGACTCCAGTTATTCCTCATGTTTTTCTTGTTCCTTAAAAATGATTAATTCTATCCTATTTTGTCTAGAGATTTCTGTAATATTCTATTTAACTGAGGTGGCACAAATAAAATAAAAATATTTTAGTAATATGATAGACTTGTACAGCTTAATCAAAAGAATGTAGCTAGGTTTAGTGATGCATACCTGTAATCTCAACAGTATGGGAGATTGAAGCAGGAGGATTCTAAATTTAAGCCCAGCCTGGCCAACTTAGTGGAACTTTGTTTCAAAATAAAAAAAAATAAAAACAGGCTGGTGATGTAGCTTAGTGGGAAGGCTCTGTGTTCAATCTCTAGTGCCACTAGAAAAAAAGTTTGAACTTTAGTGTAAACTCTGACATCCTACAAACTCCAATTTTTACTTCAGCAAACAATAACGTTAAAAAATTACGCACACTTTTCAGTCAAAGACCACCAAGAACACATCTGTCATTGAACAAATCAGATTTGTTGCTTGTTGCCACAAAAGAGAATACACTCATGGAAAACTGTGAATCCTCTTAGAGAATTTTAAAGAACTTATAGATATAACTTATTAGCAAGTGTTAGGGATGATCTAAAAAAGGATAACTTTATTCTGGATTGGTTATTGTTAGGAAGGCAGGACAATTCCATGACTGCATACTTAATAAATATCATCAAGGAGGGGAGAGATCAGGGCTGAAAGTAAAGAAGTAGATTTCATTTATTTTAATTAGGATACAGTGATATTGGGACATTTTTGTGGCTTGGACAGTGTTGATGTTTTTGTTTAGTTAAGGCCTAATTACAGAGCAGCCTTGTCTTTGTCTTGAACACAGAGTGATTTTATCTTATGTTGGTGGTCTATGAAAATTGTCTTTGTTCAGCAGAAGAAAACCAGACCTTGGTTGTATCTGTGAAAGCCAGCTCTGACAAGCACAAGGTCAAACAGGTAGTACTGGGTCGGTACCCAGATGTCACTGGCTCCTTTTCTCTTGTTCACAGTGAAACTCGGAAGTTAAGCTGTTGACTTCAAAAACATCTTAACAAAGGACCAACTTCTAAGCCAAGCCAAGCCAAGCCAAGCCAAGCCAAACCAAGCCAAAAAAAAAAATCATTGTTTTGTATCTAAAGTGACCTTTTATTCCTCAGTTCTTTTTATTATTCAAGGAATTGCCATTTGCGATGTTCAGCATGCATACATTCTGTATTTATTTTTCTCTTTGTATTTAACACCAAATCTCCTAATTTCTCTGTCTACCTGATCATCATTTAGAGGGATAATTCTTGTGAACTCCTTGGAAGATATTTAAGTTTTTGGTCATTTCATACTGACAGCACTTTTAAAATAAATTTATTGTGTATATTTACATTATACAACATTATGTTTTAGTATACCTGTAATTAGTAAAAAGGTTGCTATGGTGACACGAGTTAGCATTTCCACCGTCTTACATAGTTACCTTTTCTTAGTGGTAAGAGCACTTAAAAAACTTCTCCTTTCCTATAAGTGCCAAATAAATATTATTTCATTACCTATAATCCTCATGCTGTACACTGGTTAGATCTCTAGATTGTTCATCCTACAAATCTATCTGCTACTTTATATTTTCTGACTTGAAAAATACCCTGAGTTCTTTAGACCACGTGAGACTTTTCAGGGAGATTCTAGATCTAAACCATATAGACTTCATGAGGGGATGGCCATCTTCTTGGCTAGAGCCCTGCCTGAGCCTTGACCCCAGGAGAATGACTCTTCTAACTTTAAAGTGCTTTTGAGAAAGGGAACCTACAGTCATCCTCAGGGGCCCAGTAGGCTTTGAGCCATTGTGCCTTTTTAGCACAGATGGTATTCTACAGCTTTCAGTGGGGAAAGAAAGGGACATTCCAGGAGGGACTGCCAGGCTTGAAATTTCATCTTTTGAACAGAAGAGAACCCTGATGCACTCAGTTACATTGCTTTTATGCTGGCATGTCCTGGAGGATCCACCACAGGTGGAAACGTGGCAATATCTGATGAGATAGTTGACTTCTTTTATACCATGAGATCTTGGGGAAAGATGGAGAAGCTTAAGAAAAACTCATTAACGGAAGCAGACAGGTTAAATACAAGACTTTATCTCTGTTATGCACAAAGCTGTTCACCTGCCCCCCATAGTGTCCCATCCTCCCTTCATCCACTTCACTTAACCACACCTTTGTCTCTCAGACAATCTTACACACACTGTGTAGTCTGCATTCATGGACAAACTCTAAGAAACACCCTCATCCATGTCTCTTTCAAACACATGATGCACACCGGCACGTGCACATGTATTGTTAGATTCAGTTCACAATTAGTGACCTTACTAAATGAAACAGACATAGGAAGTCATAGTAATAGGAAAACAGTCCCAGGTTTCCTTTTGATGGAATCTTCCAGAATAAAAAAAAATTAATTTTCCGGAGGTTCTTTTTTCAGGGTTTAACAGTAGGACAAGATAAAGTTGATAAGGGAAAGACTTTTGCTACTGAATTTTTCCAGGCATATAGAACAATACTTGGCATTGGATTGACAGTAGTCTGAATGACTGAGATTCTGTCTTGCCATTTGAAAGGTCTACTAGAGAGATAAGCATGACTTACCTAGTTGCAGTACATCTATTCATAATAGAATGTCATATTTTCTTGAGAGCAAATAATGTATTTTTTTATTGTTTGAATCATTTAATTGATGAGAAATTCTGCCAGTCTTTCTTAGGATGAGTGTCCACTGATGGATATTTTTAGATTAACTTTTAGGATTACAAATTAATGTTTAGGGGCTGGGGATATAGCTCAGTTTCACAGTGCCTGCCTGGCAAGCACGAGGTCCTGAGTTCAATTCCTGGTACCAAAACAAACAAATTAATGTTTAAGATTACAGATTCTTACTGCTAGTGAAATGAATTTCCATACAATGAACACAACTGTAAAATCAACGCCTATGTTGAGGACTACAACATCAAAACACCCCAGAAATTAGTTTTGTGGCCTCTTCTTGCTTACTACCTTTTAGTTCATGGCAGGAATCATCACCTTCTTGACTTCTAATAATATAGATGTTTTTGATTATATTAGAATTATTCTGGCATCTTTCAGTGAGCATTACATTTGTGAGAGCCACAGTATTATGTGTAGTATGGTGCATTCATTCTCATTGCTGTGTACTGTTCCATTGTATGACTATACCGCAGTTGATTTCTCCATTCTATTGCTGATGAGCTTTTGGGTTAATCCTAGTCTAGAGCAATTAGAAATATTGCTACTGTGGCCATGTCTGTAGATCATTTTTGTGAGCTTACAGATACAGCACTTTTGTTTAAATACTTAGTAGTATGATTGGTGAATCAGAGTTGTGGTATGTTAGCTTTGGTAGATATTTCCAAAAATTTTTTCCACATTGCAACATACACTCTTACCACTACTGTGTGACACTTCCATTTGTTCATCTTCCCAAACATTCGGTATTGTTTCTTTTCATCTTAGTCATTCTGGTAGATCTGTAGTGATATCCTGTTGTGTTTGTTTGTTTATTTGTTTGTGGTACTGGGGATCAAATCCAAGACTGCACATACCAAACAAGCCTTCTATGACTGAGCTACACTTGAAGACCCTGCTCCATTTTAATATACTATTCTTTTTATTTAGTTTCTTTTTTATTAGTGTGTGTTGTGATACACAATAATTGCATTCATCCTGGGGAATTTGTACATATATATATTGCATCTCAGTCATTTTTACTTTCCCTCTCCTTTCCTACCCTCCCATCTGTCCCATTCCTAGAACCCTTTCCCATTTCCACAAAGTCTACCTCTCTGTTTCCTATCATCTGTATTTTATTTTGCTTTTTAAGTTGTTTATGTTTTGGATTTCTCATGTAAGAGAAATCATGAAGAGAGACAAATTCATATATTGGGCATTTTAGTATCCTACTTTTGACATACCTCTTTATAATATCATTT
This sequence comes from Cuniculus paca, assembly GCA_004365215.1. NCBI lineage: Eukaryota > Metazoa > Chordata > Mammalia > Rodentia > Cuniculidae > Cuniculus > Cuniculus paca. Next base: position 20,561 of record RJWT010005623.1, on the reverse strand, counting down.
TATTTAAAATTTTTTCTTTTTTAAATTCTGCAAATGAGTCCCCAACTGCAAGAGTTCTCTATTTAACCTATCTCATCCATAGAGTCATTATTATAATAACCAGTAGACTTAATTTTTAGCTGCTACATTCATTTTTACTGTGACTCTTACTATGAAACTTTATAGTATTTGTCTGGGCTACTTTCCTGAGACAAAATACCCGACACCCAACAGAAAGGAAGATAAGGTGAATTTCTTACAGTTCTTGGAGATTTCAGTCCATACTCAGCTGGCTGCAAGGCAGGGTGGCATGGCGGAGGGGCAGCCGTTCATGGTGGCCCGCAAGCAGCAAGAACAACAGGGCCAAAGATAAGGGAAAACATGCCTGGGTCCCTCCCTTATATTGTATGCTGGCTCTGCCCCTGGGCGGGTACAGCACTCACACCACTAATCCCAGTGCTAGATAAGGATCCCATCACAAATACTAGATTCAGCTGCCTCCATAACTGTATGAGGCTTAGGGGGCCACCTAGACACGCACTATAACAGTATTGTAATTGTTACTTACAGTACCACTGATTTTTTTCTATTCAAAATGTTATTCTTTTTTTTTTTTGGTACCAGGGATTGAACTTATGACCTCACGCTTGCCAGGCAGGCGCTTATGCCACTGAGCTAAATCCCTGCTCAAAATGTTACTCTTCACTTATAACTATTAGTCATCATTCATAGTATATCATAGACTTGATAGCAACCCAAACTACATCTCTGTACCAGCCAAAAATATAGCTGTGTGCAGCAAACTTCTCGCCTAAAAGATCTTAAACAAGCAAGTGCTCGCGTGTAATAAGAACTTTCTGGAGTTGGGTTGGTTGTCCCATTACCAGAAGCAGGAGCCCATGTTCTTTTTCTGTATCTTCAACCTCATCTTTAGCAAGGGGTAAGCCTTTTAGCAAGCTCCTTGCATTCTTGTCTTCATTGTGTTGCTCCCAAACAAAAGACAACTGCTGAGTTGCCAGATATCATGTGTACATTCTAGGCAGAAAAAAATGTGCATGAGCTATACCATCTGTGTTTGCAACCCTGCTTAATGGACATGACTCTGTCTGCAGAAACCTGATCATTTGATTTCAGCTTATGTCTCAATGGTCACCTAGTTATCACTGTATCGTTGGTTACTACTGGCTGCAGGGGAATGAGAAATTAGTACTGGGTGTGTTGAAACCTAAAGGAGAGAAAGGCAAAGGAGAAGAACATTAATTTGTTGTCAAGGGAACAAACTTACAGTGCCTGTTGTAGACTTCTAGATAACACACAGCATGACTTAATCAACTTTTTAGCCTTGGGGACAATGCCACTAGAATGACTTATGAAACATGGGCCATGCTCTTTGCTGGTACTCATGTCCCTCCTACCTGGTCCTCAGAGCATGATTGAGTAATACTGTTTATGTGGTCCCTAGCTGTTCCTTCTGCTTGGTGATGTGGTGCTCATGCTTCATTAAGTTTTTGTCAGTTACCACACAGATTAAACTTTAGTAAAATTGATGCTAACATAACACATGCACACACAATCAGTGAAAAAGAGAAAAAGAATGCCTCACAACAATAAACAGCTCACACAAAAATAAAGGGCATGCTTTCCATTTGGTTGTACTTGGAATTTTGTATGAACTAGATAAGTATTATTTGGTTCTGCCTGTTAGTGATAAATATGAGGCTTAGTCTATCTCTGGAGAGGTAGTTCATTTCTACATTGAACTTCACTAATGAATGAATAAAATGAAAATACCAACCAACAAAGCTTAAAAACTGTTCAAAATTTAATAAAATTTCCGATGACAAAAGGAAAAATAGTTTCTTAAATGCATTATTTTTTCAGCACCCCAAAGAGATACTATCTTTTATTTAATCTTTTTAAAATTCTAAAGTTTTTATTTTAGTGTCTTCTATACTAGATGCTATATACTGAGAAAAATCCATGAATTTCAGAGTTTAACAATTTAAGAGCAAATCTTCTACATATTCATTACCTCAAGCCTGGACAAACTGCTCAGCCTTGCAGCCTCCAGATTCCTTATTTATATAGTAAGAAGTTTGCTGTGACAATTAAATGGTATCATGTGGTCAAATCTCCTTAGTCAAGACAGATAGCAAAGTCTTTAAAAGGTGGTTTTTACAATATATTCCATGAAGAGTTTCGCTCTGATACTAGAGATGGATATGTGAAAGCTATTCACCAATAATATACATGTAAGTAAAAAAGTTTTCAATACCTCTCATTGCTCCAAGGAATTCCAGATGTGAATTTTTGAATTTAATTATTTACCATAAAGTTGTAATTCAATCATTTCAGTTGAAGAGCTTCATAAATTAAATGAGCACATTAAATATAAAAGGAAAATGAAATAGCATCATTTTCTTTTAAACTCAATCCAATTTGCATGCAGTATTTTCATACAACATATATTTAATCTCCAAAATGACTCTGCCATATTATGGTGTTAACTTTATTTGTAGCTAAAAGAAAGTAAAGCTCAGAAACCTTGTGATTTTGTCAAGGTTATACAACCAATGAGCAGGATCATATTACCTCCAACTCTGTAACAGCCTGTGTGTCCTAGGAAAGGAAAAGATATCACAGATTCTCAAAAGATCCATTTATGAATGCACCATAGCATCTTGAGGGCTGGATCTGTGTCTTATTCCCCACTTTATTCCCAGTCTGGCTCATTGCATGGTGATGGTTGCTCAACAAACCTTTGTCCAACAGTGAATGAATGAATAAATGAGTTCTAAGCCATAAGCCATTGAGGTGGTTTTTAAATCAAGATTAAATGGTCTCAAGTGGTACATTCCACACTATACAACCACTATGCTATGGATGTCACAGCATCAATAAGCAGAAATTATTTAATGGGGAGGAGCTAGATATGTAGTTCTTCTCATAATTTGACTGACGGGCCAGCTATTCCCTTAGGAGCGGCCTCAGAGGAGAGAATGGGAACAGGCAGGGAAAGAGGCAGCTGAAGAGCTAGAAAGGAGGTTCATAGGAGGAGGTTCATGGGGTTATTACCACCTTCTGCTGCCCTCAGTGCCCAATGCATACCTCATAGCCCTTGCGATGCTGGATTGAGAAGATCCGTTATGCGTCAGTCACTCTGTTCCACAGAGTGGGCTCCTCAAGGGCAGGAATGGACATTTGTCATTACTGACTTCCCGGCACTTAGCCCAAAAATCATGTTTCATAGATATTTGTGAATATGACCTGGGCCTGCATTTCTTTTAGCACATCTGCAAGCCCACAGCAGAATCATGTCCTCTGTTTGTGAAAATCCAGAAACAAGTGGATGGCTTAGTTGCATAACCAGTGAGGTACAGTTTGGTCTAAAAAATAAGGAGACATAGATAAGGCATCAAATCTTAGAGGAAGGAGAAGTATTATAGTGTTCTGAAAATAAGTTTCTTTGGCTGACTTTCAGAACCTGGCTTTGCCAAAGCAGTGATTTGCATCCCCAGCCTATCAGCCAGGGTCTACTCAAAAGGCAGAAACCACAACTTATTTTAAGAGAGGAAATTCAGCATGAACAATTGTTTCCTAGGACCTAAAAATGTGAACTGGCAAATGGGAGACACTGAAGTATCAAAACAATAGCAACGGCAGGAAGTGCTTCTACCCTTGGGGCTGGAAGTAAAAAGAGAGATGTACCTAGGTATTAGTTTAAAACTCAGATGTCTGAGAAGGTGACTGTGCTGTGTCTCTGAAAGGGGATAATGGCACTGGTTCTACGGGTGTTGGAAAACTGAAAAACAGGTTGAGCAGCTGCCAAAAGGACTGAAGTGTGACTGCCAGGTGAGAAGTATTGCTGGGGGAAGATTGCTGATGCTCCTGGGAGCGGGAAGCAGAACTAGAACAGCAACGAGGTCTCCTCCTCTTCCTCCTTCAGCCTTGCTGTTACACCTGATTCCTGTTGGGAAAAGCTAACAGGGACCATGCCAAAGCAGAAAGTGGTTTTTAACCTGTAGCCTCAGCATCATCAAGTAATGTAGAGGGTGGGTTTGGAACTGAGACGCTAGAGTTTAATACTTGTCATTCCCAAGCATGAGCTGCCTGCAGGTGTTCCACGAGAAAGCTATTTGCCCATGTTTGTTATTGCTCATACTTAAATAATCAGATTTTATCCTCCTACTGCCAGCAGTTCTAAGTAGGTGAAAGTAGATTTTCCACACTTGTATGAGATCTCGACCTGTGGTCATTAGTGTTGCAAGTGTTTAAAACTCAGACCCTAATAGGCTCTGGAAGTTTAAATCTTACCTAAAGTTTTTATCTTGACTCTGCCTCTGATTATCTGAGTGAGAGTCTTTGCCTTTTTGCTTCAGCTCCTTCAGTTTCTTTTGTGAAAGAACCTTCTTCATATCACTAGAGTTGGTGAGTATATTAAATAAGCTGATGCACAAAAACCCCTTAGACATTTCTGGTATTAGTAGAAGCTCAGTAAATATGTAGACCTTTGAGTTATACAGGACTGAGGATGTCAAAAGATAGAGTAGAATGAGAGGAGCCCTCTGAAAACTTGTCTTCCCACAAAACATACAGCAGTTACCCTGTATCAGGCCCTGGAGATATTTAGGCAAAAAAAGCATAATCCCAGTCATATCAGAGGTTCCCAATCTTGTGATAGTTGAAGCAAATGGAGTGACAACATATTGTGATGAGATACACTTTTATTAAAAATTGTTATTGTAGAACTGTGTAACATGGGGTTTCTATTCATTTTCTATTCCTGTGCAAAGCTTGACTGCTTTCCCTTTAGAGCAAGGGAAATCGTATATTACACCCATATTTTCTCTGGTTAGAGAATTAAGGCAACATCCAAGACAGTTTGTCTTTGTTCAGTGATAGTTGCAGTCTTTGCTAGAAATGTGAAGTCAAAAGAATGAAATTATCTGAAGTCCTATTCACTCACTTGTATGAGGTGGGCATCAATGGTTGAACTACTGTTCTCAAAATATCTACATGTGATCCCTTGTTGGTTCGCATGTGGTGGGTGGGTTCTCAGGGCACTTAGAAGAGAGTGGGAGAGGGAGAAGAAGAGGAAGGGAGGGAAGTAGGAAAGGAGGAAGAATGGAGGAAGAGAGGTAGAAAATGAGGTAGTAAGGAAGGGAGAGAGAAAGACTATGAACATGAGGCAGGAGATACAGTGCCTTTTATGACTTACTCTCACATGATAGTTAATATTGTGTGTCTACTTGACTGAACCACAGGGTGTTCAGATACTTGGTTAAACGTTATTCTGGATATTTCTGTGAGGATATTTTGCCTGAGGTTAACACTTAATTTGGGAGATTGCATAAAGTAAGTTGACATTCCAAAAGTGGGTGAGTCTCATCAAGTCAGGCAAATACCTCATAGAAGAAAAAAATGACCTCCCCCTAAGTAAGAACATTCATTCTGCCTGACTCCCTTCAAATTGAGACATCAGTTGTCACCTGCCTTTGCACTTGAACTGAAGCACTAGCTCTTCCTGGGTCTTGAGCCTCCAGGTCTTTAGTCTGGAAATACAGCATGAGCTCCATTTATTCTCAGGTCATCAGTCTCAGACTAGAACTACACCACGGACTGTAGGATTGTCCTGATCTCCAGCTAGCTAACTCACTCTGCAAATCTTGTTAAATACACTGTTACACTCTATGGGTTCTTTTTCTTTGAAGTATCCTAATATATCTCAAAATGCATTGTGTTCACTCTATTTTTTTAAGGCAATTACAAAGTTCCCTGTAGGTCAAGGGAGAGGAACGAAGATCCCATCTCTTACTAAAGAGGTGTCAATATCACAGCACGAGAAGAGCATGTGGCATGGAATAGGTGTTGGTGCAGCCATCTTTAGCAAATATAATCTGCCACAACATGGTACCCTGGGGCAAGGGTACAAGATGGTCAGAAGAAAGATTCTTAGCGGCAATAGTGTCTTTGCTGGGATCTCAATGCTTAGACACTGGCCACTGAAGAAAAGACTACTTCAGATAAGAGATAAAATAAGTCTCAGAGGCATTAGATTATGTCTAGAAAATAGCCAATATTTCATTTTTTTTAAAAAAGGGGAGGATCTAAACTTACCAAACTCTTCCCTCCATTAAAAAACTCATAGAGTCCACCAGTCAGACTGAAGATAATATACCTCAGAGAAATTGGTCTGGTGTTTGAGACAGCTCTGCTTGGATCCAAAGTCTTGAAGTGCTCTGGGTGGTGAGTTCTTCCACGGAAGGGTAATAACACGTGTCTCCAGGGAGTGCATATGAGAAGGTGAGAAGAGACTGTTCAGATGTCAGCAAACTGCTTCAGCCACCCTCATCTGGCCATTTTCAGCACTCTGAAGATGATTACCCCTGCTGATCTCAGATAATACAATCCTATATTTAAGCATTTCCAAGGAGACTCCTCAGCTTTCTTGTGTATCTGATTTCAGACTCCATCAACTCATTGAGACAAATTCCAACAGAGCCTTATTTTCTAAACACGGTTACCTCCTAGGACACAAGGAGCAGACCAAACTTTTACTTTACTTGGGGAATTAATTATAAGGCACCATCACTGGGGAGGACCAGTTAGAAATATTTTGATATTGCTGCATTTTTCTGCATTACATTTTCTTCATCATCCAGCATCGCTTTCTATCTCTACAGTACTTTTACCTCTTCGTCCCTTCATATCTGCTCCCCCCTCACACCTCTGTTGCCACTCTCCCTAGACTATTGAAGTGGTTTAATGAACATTCTCCCTGGACTATTGAAGTGGCTCAATGATTGATCTTTTAATCTTTTGTTTTTCCCTAGCCTACTACACTGAACATCAGTAGGACCTCTTCACAGAAGTCCTTGAGCAAGTGCTCAGCTTCCTCTAGAAGCCAGCTACTGAATACCTTTGTACCTTTTCTTTTCTAGTCTGAATGATCCCACCTCCCGAGAGGGTGGCTCCCTGTGCTTAGTGTGATGTCTGCTACCCTGAGTCAAGTGGTTTCTAAATAGAAACCTTCTGGTAGCACCATCACTAATTAGCATCCTTTCTCAGAACATCTAAAAGAAGCTGGTTGGGAGAACAATGTGCTCCCAACAAAGCAAGCGAAGTTCAGAAGTTGGCTGATTTTCAAAAAGAAAGAGGTGCATCCCTGCTGCTTACATTTGCATGCAGAGTTTATTGGATTTTTCTCTGCCCTTTGACTTCCTTCTCTGTTCCTTGATCTTCTCGCCCATCACCTTCTCCTCTTTATGGACCACACTGCACCCCATTCATGACTCATTATTAGCAGAAGTCCTTGTATCACCAGTTTGTGTTAGGATTGCCTTTGTTGATGAGACGGGTTGCTCAAGAGGGTGAGAGCCACATCTTATCTTTTTGAGCTCTGTAATTGTGGGACAGTGCGTGGCACATAGTAGGTGTTTAGTGAATGTTGACATTATTAGTGAATGGTGGCATTTTGCCCATTTTGGGTAAGGCAAGCATGTGAGACCTAAGACGGTATCCTGATGTGATCCCACTGAGATGCTCCTGGACAGTCGCCCATGCTGTTATTTCTGCTGAGGCCCCTTTTCCCTCACCACTGGGACGTGCACTCATCATGGGTAGGTTGAAGCCCAGGTGTCATTTCCTTGAGGAAACTTCCCCAAGTTCTTCCTACCAGCTCTCTTTCCCTTTCTTTTGTTACTAGGTTGAGGAGTTGTATGTGCACTCCTTTATGCTTTTTGTGTCCTGGGAAGTGGCACTTTTTTTTTACTATTTGTTTGTTAATTATCTCCATTTATGTTTACATTCAAATGATGAGTCCTCTGAGTGACAGGGCAAATATATCTTGCTTTCATTGTATTTTCAGTGCCAAACAGATTGCCTGGTCTGCCAAAGGCTCCCAATAAATATGAATAAAACTTTGCATGAATGATTAAAAAAGCAGGATACTTTCTTTTGGAAATAGTCTTTTCTCTCCTTTTTCTTCTCCCAACACACAACTATAATCCTCGATGTAGTTATGATTGTGCTGTTAAAAGATAAAAACCTAATAAAATATAACACATATAATGCATTGTTCAAAAACCCAGAAACATCTTTTATTTATGTCTTTGTCTAAAAATATTCCATGACCATAAAATATGCAAAAGAGGAAGATATATGGTCTGCAGCTTTTTGTTAAATTATGAAAAGCTAAGCTAACTAATGGGTTTGAGCCGCCTCTGCTGCTCATTGTGAATGGGTCGTCCCAGCTATTTTGAGCATTATAGGTGCCATTCATCTACTTCTTAGAGAGAAATATCATTACTGTGAGAAATATGGAAAAGTTTTATCTAAAAATGACAAAAGAAATTAATAGTCCTAATATAACCCATTCTGGAATAATATTTCCTATTCTTTATGCTCCAACTGCTCTGGGCTTTAGAACACAGCAGTATGAGGCAGGGTGACAATGTGAAATTCATGGGCTCATTCAACACAGTGAGAAGTAAGCCTGGTCCCCCCCCAGCCCTTCATCTTGTGGTCGTGATAAGGTTTATCCAGGTGATTATTTTTAAATTGAAGCTAGTGTGGAGAGGTTGAGGGTGAGAGGAGAAATAAAGTCTTCTTTTTCTATTTCCTTCAAAATTCTTCTTGAAACTTGGCTTTCTTCTCAAAGGCCTTTTGAATGTACGTTTGTAAGATTCTTGTCATTTGCCTGATATTTCCGATACTGTGTTCTTGTTTCCTCCTAGTCCTTACTTAGATACTTTGCAGAGAATGAGAGTCCTTGATGAATGTGGTCTCTAATATCTCCCCCTTAATTCTGGAAGAGATCGTCCTTTCTAAAGTGTCATTGGAATGTTTTTCCATGAGGAGGCAACATAAGCTGTCCCTGAGATGTGCTAGCCCCATGTTATAGGGTTGTCTCTTCTGCCAGTGGTCACTTTTATCTCTTTAGAGAGAAGTAGGAACTGTGCTGGGCTTAGGTGTCAAAATTGCTCTATTTTCCAATATTGGCCCTATTGAAGTTTGGAGAATATTGTTTACTCTAATATAATAATAATAATTCTTGCTGATAGCATGTATCCAGTTTTATCTGGTCTGAAAATGTAGTTATTTAGACAAAATGAAGTTAATTTTCACCAAGTATTAAAGAAGTCCAGAGCCTCTTCAGGCAAATTCATGAAGTCACTGGGAATCTAGTTGCTGAATCCTGGGGCTACACTGAACAGTTCCACCTGTGGTCCAAGACTGACCTGAGCTCCACCTGTCAATCTGCATTTCCCCAAGTAGGAAGAGAAAGGAGGACCAAAATTTGTGGCTGCCTCTCTGTAAGGAAATTATAACACTGCCTCTGCCAAAACTTACCACTGCAATGAGAGGGTAGAAAATGAGGCTTTAATTTCAGATGGTAATGGGTTCTCTTCCTCTGTCAGTAAGAAGTAAGGGTGTGGGGACCAATTGCAAGTCTGTGCCACTTTTCTGTACCTGAGTCTTGGGAAGATGAAGTGAGATGATTTACAAATGCTCTCTTACACACTATTCAATCCAGTATGGTCAGCAGATTTTATTATTAAAATATCAAAGGGTAATTGTTAGATGAAGTATTGTTCTAGAGAATTATGAGACATTTTATGAAGGATTATTATAAGGAAAACATATCCTTCATTATCCTTTTACACAGAGGATGAAGAGAGCTGAAAGGTAGCTGTGTTTTTCATTTTATAAATGAGAAGACGAGTTCCAGAGGCATGTTATTTTTCCAAATCAGAAAGCTGTTTGGTAGCAGAACCAGAATTAAAACTCCTTGGCAGAATATTCACTGGAAAGTCTCTGCCTCTCCCATATAAAAAAATTAATTGTAGAATAAAGAGTGATTAAATTATCAAAACACGTTTTGATAAAGAAGTTCCCAGAATTTTCTGAGAATGAACTGGACAGCTGTTTGCAACAGGACTGGATTAGTTTATCTCTTAAGCTGACTGGCAACTCAAACTTTCCTCAATGAATGAAGTTGCAAGGGACAATCAAAGTAAATGGTAAAAGTTTAAATTTAAAAAAAAAAACTACTACAGAAAAAGACACATTGCCTTTAATCCCTCCTCAAAACACTTTCCCTGGCTTCAAACACACTTATCTCATCATTCTTGCCACTTTCTGAAGCAGTTCTGGAAGGCCTCTTTCACGTCTTTAAGAGGTGTGATCAAGAATACATTGAACGCTGCTGCCGAGTGCCATCCAACAGGAAGTCAGGCTTACAAAAACATTACAGTGTATCCTCATCCACCGTATTCACCAATTCTGTCACCCTGTAACTTTTGGCATGTTTCCAAAGTCAAAACGATCATAAATTTAACCATTTTAAATCCATTCAGGACATCAGAACAGTCATGAAGGACAAGAAAGAAGACTTTCAGAACTCCTTTGAAAAGTGGCAAAGGTGATGGATAAGTGTATTTGAAAAAGGGAGAAATATTTTGAGGGGCATTAATGGGAATGTGTAGTTTTACTGCAGTCGATTTTTAAAATTTAAACGCTGTGTTTTTTAACCACATCTTGTAAAATTCATAGTGGTTCATTCAACATTTTTCTGTGTCCTTCCCTTCGTATCTGTAGTTGATATTGGCCACCCCCTGGCTACACTAAAGTTACATTCCTGCTCTTGATTTCTGTTTAACTTTGCTTGTTCTTTGGTTTCAGTTTCTGATTTCGGGAATTCTGAGTGTATTAGCTCCTGTTGCTTTTTGCCATGGTAGCTTTTCTTACCGCTGTGCTGAGGAGGTGGTAGAGGGAGTCGGTTCCTCCGGAGTGTCAGAGCCCTCTTTACAGCTTCATCCTCACATCAGCAAAGCCTATTTCTATACTCAGAGTGTGACCTTTAGCTTCTTCTATGAACACTGGCAACAAGCTTTAAACACACTCCCCATACCACCAGCTGTTTTTTTGACTTCTCACTTGAAGTTCTAAGGAGGATTGCTGAGTAGTTGCTGAAATCCTTGTGCTTTGTGTGTGATGCTTGGTGTATTGTTTTACTGCTTGGTAGCATCTTTTTTTTTTTTTTTCTTTTCCTGTTTTGGTTTTTTCTTTGCCCTCTTATTTAAGATGACTTTGACCCAGCAGTCTATTTTCTGCTCTGTCAGGTTACATGCCACTCTTTTTCCTTGATTTCCTCTGGCAGGCTTTATTAATTCATATAATTTTGTTATATTAAGTGGGAAGCAGTTACTATACAAAACAGCAATTACTTTCTGACTCTGCCCTTTCTCCATGTTGCCCAACCTTATTACAAGTCACTGATTTTTTGTTCTCAGCCTGGATTCTTACACCTGCATTTATGTGGCTAGAATTCTGAGCAGCTATATAATATCCATTCTTTCTTTTTCCATTAACAAAACTGTCTTGGGGGCATGTGAGAGGAGGATATTTGCATCCAGTTTTAAAAATTACAATTTTCAACTTCCTTTGCATCTAGGACACAGTGATGTGTCCCCCCAAACCCTGCACAAGGAAAAATGGGGTGCCTCAGTACTTGGCAGTGCTATCAGCAGATGATCCAGGGAAGGGCTCAGCTTCAGACAGCTTTGCCACCCAAGGTCATGGCCTTGCCTGTCAAGGCCCATGTTTAATGAATAATGTGTGAGCATGAAGGCCTGCTTATGTCAGTCCAGCTTGGGACGACTCCAAAGGACCGTTTAGAGCTCTTCATAGAAGCATCAGTGGTTTGTCACAGGGCCACGATCACAGCTTGACTTTTTTCTCCTCCCACTCCTGATTCCTTCCACATGTGCTAATCACAAGAGTTACACCTTGCTATACACCTGTGGATACCTGGGTATTTCTGGTCTGCTTTCTGAAAAATTCAACTTGTGATACCTGATAAGCTGCTTTCCAGGCCACAAATATATACTAGAATCCTAGTCATTATCAGGCATTCTGCTATGCCTTGACTGCAGGTGCTGGTGGAGGTCAGGCGCACAGAGATGAATAAGAAAGTGTCCTTATTTAGAAGTAGCACTAATCTAGCAGAAGTGGCAGGCATGTAGACAAATTATTATTTAGGTGATAACTTTATTTATATGAGTGATTACATGGGAAATATAAAGGGCAGATTGAAAACTTGCCTGGAAAAGTTAAAGGAAACTTCCTGGAAAATGTGAGGATTGAGAGGTACCTTAAAGGATGTGATAGTGTGTATCATAAAAGTAGGAGTTGAAGGACATTTTAAAAGGCTAACATAATTTTTTTCAATGCAAGAATTTAAAAGGACATGGGATGATTAAGGCAAGTAAGTGATTTTTCTGGTAGGAAGAGAGATGAGCCTACATAGAGAAATTGAGATCAGATAGTGGAAGGTATTATGTTGGATCTTTGGGGTTGAAATTAAAGTTGCCTGAAAATTTTAAGGTTGTTGGTAGATCAATTAGTGGTGATTTGAAAGGGAGACAAGCAGAGGTCAATGTAAGGAAATCTTGAAGATCCTGGTAGGACATTTGGGCAGAAGATGGGGGACTGAACTAGAACAAGGACTGTAAGTACAGGTAGGATGTGATAGATCTGGGGTATTTGGTGGAAGAATTAACAAGCTAGAAATCTAGCTTTACATGAGTAGTAAAGAAGAGGGAGGAGTAAACTATGACTGAGAAGTTTGTCTGAGGAGAAAGAGTCATGCTATTCTCAAGAATCAGGACAGAGCCTGATGCAGTGGGGCATGCCTATAATCCCACTACTCAGCAGGTTGAATCAGGAAGACCACAAGCTCAGCCTAGGCTAGTTAGTAAAATTCTGTCTTAAAATAAAAAATAAATACAAAGGGCTGGGAATGTAGCTTAGTGCTAGAAGTGCTTGTGTAGTATGCCTATGGCCCTGGGTGCAATGTCCAGTACTGCAAACAGAAACATCTCTAGAAAGAAAATATAGTTTTATAATGTACTGAAATATTTGTGTCATTCAAAGCTATACATGTGAGTGATGCTTTTAAAGAGAGGATACAAAATGCAAAACAAAAAAAATTGCAAAGGAAAAAACCCCTGGGAGCCATGGAACCTAAAACTCCTTAATCTTGAGCCATGTGATGATGTCTAAATATTAGTGTCCTCAGGTCCCTTCATTACCATGCAGCATAATTCCACTTACTTTTCTGGAAAACTCTGGTTTGACTTTATGGATTTATCCCTTTTAGCCTTTTTTTGGCTAAAGCTTGCCCATTTTCTATCCCTTTGAACTTGAACTTCTTGTTACCATATTAAAGAAAACGTTTCAGTAGTTTTCTCTTCAGGCCTAACAACTTCTAAAATCTTCTTTTATTAAGACGGGGTGTCCTGATCTCAGAGTCATCAGAAGCAGAAAGGAGGAGGCATTCTGTGACTTTGAATCCCTAATCTTTGTGTGAGGATAGTGTTCTGAAGAAGAATCCAACTTAGTCCTATAAACTCTTTGAGAATGACTACTTTTTGGTGAAGGATAAACTCCTGGTAACCTTGTAGGGGCTATGTTTTATAATTTTGTCTGACTCGTACTGTGTGGTTTTCTACAAAAGTGAGTTGTGTATGTACATGCTTCAGAAAGACTAAAGGTTAGGTAAGTTTTAATATGTGTGTGGTATTTATTTTTATTCAAGGTGGGGCAAAAGTCAGTGAAAACAGAAGGCAGCAGGGAGTAAACCAGACATGGAATCTATATGTTGAAAGTAACAGCCTAGGAGAGCATTCACACTGATGTTCAGAAATTAGATAGTATTCTTATCAGGGATTAAAAGCCATCACTAAACAGATGTTATTCATTCAAGGTTAGACTCACTTGTCATTTTTGAGAGTGCTTTGTGTGCTAAGTATTGTGGTTTATTTGTGTTATTGCTTGTTTGCATTGCTAGGCAAACAAAAGATGGTTATTTCATTCTTCTAGTATATTCTATGCCATAAGCAATACAAACCCCATTTACTGATGAAGAAACTAATAATCTGAGTTTGGATGACTTATCATGTAACTTAGATATAGAATTCAAACTTAGGTCTCCCTAACCATAAATCCTGTATACCTACTTTCAAACATATGCACACTGTTTCTATTGAATATCTTATTGAATTGTACAGAAGTAAATATGTGCAGTTCTCAAGCATCATAATCCTCTGGGTGATATACATCCTAGAGGCAAGAAATTATGGTAATATGTAGACTTTTTCTCAACTATTTCCCATTCCACATCCTCCTATTTCTTTTACATGTTTTATAGAAATAATTAAAATGAACACCCACAATTTTAAAAAGGAGAGTTTATTTGGCTTCTGGTTTCAGAGAGTTCAGTCCATGGCTGATGGCTGCCACACAGAAACATCATGGTAGAAGGATTGGGCAGAGAATGACCTGAAGCAGAGTATGAAAACACCAGAGAAAAGGAACCAAGGACCAGTTTAACTGTCATAGAACTCAATAAATTTTGACTTTTTCTGTTTGTGTCTTATTTCTCCTCACCATGGGGTCTGGGTGGCCAGTGATCCTCAGTTAGTACTGGAACTGTTTCTAAAATATTATCATTTTTACTTAGTAGTACTTTTACTTTTGTAGGTGTGCAGCCTTAAAAGCTGCTAATTCTGGTGGATTAGGGCTTACTTGTGACCATCATGCTCTGCCAGATGTATTTTCTGGGGCATTTGTTGGTATGCTTTGTTGTGTACTACACCATTATAACTTTACAGACACAGAATGTCTGATGATGAACACTTAAAGACCTAACTCCCTTAGCTAATGCAGATAATGACTTTGAGGTTCTCATACTTTTATGCATGTAACAGACAAGTGGAACCCAGGAGAAAGTAATTTGAAATAAAGGAAAAGGAATTGGGCAGTTATTACTTAGGAAGAAAGTATAGAGTGTTGAAATAATCTCCTGTGGATGAATTTGCATTAATGTTTTCTATTTTATTAGTTTCTGGCCTTGATTCCATTGCATCAACATTGGTACAATTTCTTCAAGCAAGGTCATTGCCTCTCTTTACATCTTTTCCCACTAGCTACTGGCACAAAGACCACTTTCCATTATAAGGTTTCCAAGAAACTAATCAAGTCTGGGCATCAGCACAATCATAGACTGAATCTGAGGACCCCTTTAATCTGACGTAGACTAAATTCAGAGGTGCTTACTGGAATCACCTATTCAGCTCGTTTCTTAGTTTTTGCTACTCATTTAAATTATTTAGAGACCCTTAAGAGTACTAATAAGGTGTGTAATCCCAAATATTCTGCTTTTACTAGCTTGGATCATGGTCAGGATGTTGGAATTTTTTAATCTCTCCCATGATGTGCACCTGAGACATACGCTAAATTTGAAGGAAAGTAGAATGGAAGGCTAAGGTGCTAACCTGAGTTGCAAAGGTAAATAAAAGGAAATTAACTGTAGATGCTTTCCAGTGATGAGTAGCCTCTTGAGAACCATTGAGATTTACTATGTGACAGGTAGGCAAGATAAGGAGTCCCTTAGGGTTCGTACATGGCTTTTTTATAGATCTTCATTGATGAAGCTACAATGTAAATTATTACCTAAGCCACATAGCATTAAAATAAAAGTCAGTACTATTCATAATTATACTGAACCAACAGAAACACTCAAAGATTATCCTGGACAAGCTTGAATGTATGGCACTCTTAGCATGAATCCTATTTATGACTTCCAGTGCTAAGGTCGTTTATTTGGCTTGTGTAAACTTGTTCTTAATGAGCAAAATAGGAAAGAGTTAATGTTTTTAATATCTGCTACCATCATCCCCATGGTCCACCACCTTCTTTATATAGTTATTCTAAAATTTAGTTACACATTAGAATCATTTATAGAACTTCCTGAAAATACTGATATCTGATGCTCATCCACAAGAGATTCAGATTTTGGTGAGTAATGTGTGGAGATTACTATTCTTTGGAAGCTTTCTAATTTGAGCCATGGTTGAGAAACACTTCTAAAGAGGGAAGGCATTATTCAAGCTCAAAGTGTTTGCATCTCTTTGGTTGGTGGCAATGTCAGTATTATAATGGCTGATTTTGGTTGTTCGTGCAGAGATACTTAATGCTTCATAGTCACAACTCTTAGATATGATTTGTCTATTTGTTGTTAAAACTGTGTGACTGCTGTGTGCTGGTTTAGAAACTCATGGTCTTTAAGTTGCCACAGTCTTGGAAAACTTTGACTATGATTGTTTCTAAATGGTTCACCAATATGATGAAACTTGAAAGAAAATATGTGTAAAACACATTTAATAAAACTTTTAAAAGACCATGATGTTATGGTTTATATCCAGAGGACCTACAGAGCCTGATGTGCTCAAAGGTGGGGCTTTCAGGAGTGACTGGATCATGAGTGTGTGATACTGGATTAGTCCACTGACTGGTTTAGCTTAGTTCAGGGTGTGGAGAATGGGAGGACACCCTCCCTTCCCTGAATGCAGATGGCATCAACTAATAGGCTTGTAGCCTGGATGGAATAAAAAAGGGAAAGAAGGAAGGATCACTGCCTACTGCCTACCATACTATGAACTGTTTCTCCTTTCCTATGCTGCCCTGCATTAGAGCCAGCCAACTATGAACTGAAACTCTACTAACTGTGAGTTAAAATAAACCTTTCCTCCTTTGTTTTGTGGGTGTCAGGTATTTTGTCCCAGCAGTGACAAAGTAACTAAGACATATGACATTATCTTAGGATGCCTTTCTGGTCCATTTGTAAAAGAGCCTCACTAGATGGCAAGTAAAGGGAAAATAAATCTTGTCTTCAGTGTTTTTAACAAATATCAAACACTGCTTCTTTGTGAGTACAGCTTCTCTTATCTAAGGCTCTGTGTAGATATTCTGTGCTTGTCTGTGATTTTATGTTCCCTGAGGCTGTGTTTCTTTTGGGCAGTAGTTCATTGGAGTCCATTAGAGGAGGTAACAATGTACCTAAGCAGAAACTCAACTCAACTGCTGTTTTCATTAATGGATATGGCAATAGGGTTGAATGGGAGATGAATATGAAGCTAAGGTTATAATGATGCTTGAACATTATCTGTGTGATGCAGTTCATCTTTGTTTTTCCACTTTGTATGTTGTCTGAGAATAATCATTAATTGTCTTGACATCAAGTTTTTAACAGAAATTTGAAGATATAATTTGTGTAAAATAATTCACAAACATAGTTGACAATTTTAAGTTAATAAAAAACCCCTGAGGAAATGTGTATAACTGTTCTGAAAAGTGAGTTGTCAAGAAAAGTGACTAATTTGCATAATTTGGAGAACTTGTTCCCCTCTCAACACCTGTGTGGTAGTATTTATATGGGCTACAGCTGGTGTTCAGTCCCCCCTCAGTGTTTCTTTAAATTTTTTTAAACCACCTAACACCTGCTGGAAATTGCTGTGTTAAGAGAAATGAGAGTTGTATTGGATTTCTCAGTGGATTTTACAATATAATTATCTCAAGAGTGCAGCTGACTGAGTGGCAAAAAGTCTAGAAATGGTGGAGGGCTATGACAGGGTTTCTTTTTGCTACCCCTCAGAGTATTTTCCTCAGGAAATTCAGATGAAAAAGAGCATCCTGGGCCAGGGATTTAGCTCAGTGGCCTAAGCACCTGCCTGGCAAGCATGAGGTCCTAAGTTCAATCCCCGGTGCCGCAAAAAAAAAAAAAAAAAAGCATCCCATTCTAAAGCCAACCAGCACCAATTCTATAGACTAGTGGTGGTGAACCTATGGCACATGTGCTGCAATGGGCACGCAGAGCGTCTCTGTTGCCATAGAAGCCAAGTTGCCTCCATGAGCCAAATTGCCCAACATTGGCCCAGCAGCTGAGCATTCAGGTTTAGTTGTAGTGTTGGCACTTTGTCACAAATAAGTGGGTTTGGGGTTGCAGTTTGGATACTCAGCCTCTAAAAGTTTTACCATCAGTGCTACAGAGCTGTAGAATGTCATATGTGAAGCCTTAGAGAATATCTGGACATTTTAACCTTTTTTGGAAAATGAAGACAGTAAGGCCTGGGAGACTGAGAAATGTTCCCAAAGTAAAGCTAATCCAAGTTTCTAGTTCTCAGCTTATTGTTCCTTTCTTGGAATTCTACAGTTCTGCTAATTACCAACTGCCAGCTTCATTGATTTGTTTTGGGAACTGGGCAAATGAGGAAGCATTTCCTGTCAAATAGTGAATGATAAACCTGCTGGGGACCTACTCTTCATTTTATCTGATTTATAGTACAGGGTCTTCCTTCTAAAATTTTCATGGTGGAGAAAGCCACTACAATCAAAGTAACTAAAAATATGATATCCATTGTCCTAAAGGGTAAGTTCTCACATATGTTTTTGAAACTCTAGAGTGTGGCTCTGGGACCAGCATGAAACATGTTTCAATAAGCTTTTGTTTATAGAGTATGGGAAGGAACATATAGATGGAACAGCATGATTCTGATCTTTGTTTGGGTTGTTGTAGCCCTTGAAGCAAAGCTCTACATGTACATCAAGGTGGTGTGTATACATGGTCTAGGTCAGTGGAAGCTGATATGTGTATTTGAAATATTATGTGTTAGAAACATTAATAAGGGGCAGGGATTTATCTCAGTGGCATAAGTGCCTGCCTGGCAAGCGCAAGGTCGTGAGTTTGATACCCAGTACCAAAAAAATAAATAAATAAATAAAAAGGAAAAAAAAAGAAAGAAAAGAAAAAGAAAGAAAAATTAATCAACAAAAACGTTCTTGTTCTACTTAGTGAACACAAGCATGTACCATCATAGTGAAGAGCATATGAGTTATGCAACCTGGCTGGGTTCATATCTCAGTATTGCCATTTGTTGGCGATACTGAGATATGAACTGTGTTATAGTGGGTGCATTTTTTGTGCTTAATTTTGCTCACGTGTAAGATAGGGTCAGTAACATCTACCTGATGGAAAGGGTAAATGCTTTAAAGCATATAAAGCTTTAAATAGTACCTGTCAAGTCTTATAAGCATTCAGTAAATATTGACAATTGTTAGCTGTGAAAAAGCCTACTTGGAAAATCCTTTCGTGGACAACTTTTCTCATGCTCTATCATTTCTCAGTAGATTTTCCTTCCTACTGTTTAAGTTTTCTGTCCACCTGTGTGTTCTTCACTGGTAAATTAGTGCAAAAACTGGATGTGAACTTCCCACCTTGCAGACCAACATAGAATCATCATCTTCTGTACAACTACAGAATGTTTCATTGTACCATGCCTTTGGTTTCTTGTCTCATTCACAAGGGCATTTTGAATGTTTTGCTTTTCTATAAAACTTCTTAACTTGAGTAGAGTGAGAGAATGATCATTATGAAACATATGATTATGTAAACTATACAGAGGTAAATATTTATGACTTTTTTGGTTCTACACATAGTGTGTGCTCCAGAGATGTTTGCTTACTTGAATAGACTTTACAGGTAGGACCTCATGGTTGGTCATTTTCTTTTAATTTATATCATATTATGTTATTAGAAATTTCCTGCTTGTATTGGAGGAAATAGTGTTTCAACAAACATAACAAATGTAAGCAAATTACCCAGCTTGTTGAATCTCAAATGTTGTTCTGTTTTCAGTGGCTGTTCATCCAGTGGAGTAAGATAGGAAGATATATGAAACGAAACACAAGAGGAAACAATAAATTTTATTTCATAAGAACTCAATATTTATTAGAAAAGACCAAGCTTGACTGCAGAAATAATACTGAATTATATAGCCATTTTTAGGTGACAGATTTACTTAGAGTCAAGAAGTGGAGGTCTTTATAAACAGAGGCCCAACCAAATTTTAAAAATTAAATGACTGAATTTTTATCACATGCACACACACACGCACCATCACAAGCTATAATTAGAATAACAAATGACTACTCAAATCAAAACAGAAACTTAGGAACCCATGATTTATGTAATTGTAAAACTAATGATTAAAAGATGGACAATAGAACCCATGATTTTTAAACCAATCTTAAGCCTTCAAAAGGAATTAGAACTGCAGTAGGGAAAAGATCCTTTTCAAAAATATGAAGCAGCCTTTCTGAAAGATAGCAAAGGCAATTTTATAGTAAGAATGCTTTGAAAGATAGAGCAATTATTGACAAACAAAAGTCAAAAATATCTGCTTGTACCCAGAAACTGTAGCTTACACATTTGTATTCTTTGTATCAGTAGGTTTGATCCAACTGTAGTGGGTACAAAACCATCGCTGTTACAATGACAGAACTAGGGTCAGAATCTATCTCCAAGCCTGCACACAAGCCCACCTTCGACCACTGAGAAATCATGAAACTGGTTTAACAATACTGGGATGCAGATACTGGGACTCAGGCCCACATCAGAAATTTTTGAACTTGGGAAAATTAAATTGAGAAAAAGACTTCTATGAGATACACTGACATAAAGAAATAGTTTCCCTTGAACCTACCCTTTCACTAAATTTCTGTTCAAAGGACCTACAGGAACAACAAGCCCTGGTATGGGCGTGTGGAGACATGGAGAAAAGTTTAACAAACAAGGATTTGGGTGTGTATAATTACGTAGACACACACAAAATTTTATTTTTTGTATCATGTGAAATTGTATTATTCAAAGACCCTTTTCCAGTATTCTGTAGGCATTTTTA
>RJWT010005622.1:0-30608 GCA_004365215.1 Cuniculus paca | reverse complement strand
CAAGCTGCCCGGCTTCTGGTACTTTGTTATAGAAGCCACAGGAAACAAGGTCACACTTTTGAAGACAGTATTGTTTGTTTTGGCCAAATCTCCCTCCAGAAGGATCCAAGGGGGTATGATCAGGCACCGTCACTGAGCAGGGCCACAGGTGAGCAGGGCAAAGCCCGAATGCAGCTCGTGTAGGGTGCAGACCCTGCAAATAGGGATGAGATGGTCCCTATCTAGTCGTCCTCACTCCTGCCACATGACTAACAGACTGAAGACCAGAATGGCATGGATGCTGACACAGTGTCAGAAGGGATCCAGGCCACAGGCAAGGGGGTCCAAGCCACAAGCAAGGAGTCCCTGTAGGCTCACTTCTGGGGGACAACATGGCCTGCCACAGCAGACCTAAGAGCTAGCTCAACTTCATGTGTTGGGAGACTGCTAAATGGCTCCAACCCCCAGGGGCACATGGGACCTTGCATCCCTCTGGTTCTGCAGTCAAGAACCAGACAGTCTTGGCTGGCTCACCATTCATAGGATCTCTCAAAATGTCACCAGCTCCACAGGCTGGAGAAGGAGGAAGTCATGTGCGGGCAAAAGGTAGCAACAGCCCTTTAGGGAATCCAGAGTATTTCCCCAATGGGCCCCAGAGACCAGGCATCAGGAGGAGAGGCAGGAGCACAGGAAACAAGCCAGGGGACAGAGCCCAGAGGGAAAGGGGGCTGACCAGGGCAGCGCCTCGATGAGTGGAGAGAGGGTGGATCCAGCTGCTGGGAGAGGAAGGAGCATCTGTCCCGTGGGCATGCTCAGACCCTGGCTGCAGCTGTGTGGCTGTGGGCTGGCCTGTTGTGTCTCTAGTGCTCAGTGTCCCCTTCTGTCATGGTTAAGGTGGACTGTCAACTTGACTGGCTTGGGAGCCACTCAAGGGATTAAAGATTAAAGCACACTTCTGGGTGTGCCTGGGTCCCCTGGGAGCTGTATCTGGCCCGTCACCCCTTCTCTCTGGCACTGTCCCCTGCCTCTGCTTCCTGGTCACCATGAACTAAGCAGCTTCGCTTCGCCACGCCCTTCTGCCATGACATTCCTGCCACAGAGCCAGCTGACCATGGACTGAATCCCCTTTAAGCTGTGAGCGTCAGGTCTCATGTCCCAGCGACGGGAAAGCTGACTACTGTCCCAGTTCACAAACATCGAGGGCCGCATCTGCCTATCTCCACACAGGGCTGCTGCAGTGAAGAGCGGATGAGACGGTGCGTGTGAGAGAGCTCGGAAGGAGCAGCGCCCGGGTATGCAGTCATCATCTTTGTCTTCCTTCTCGACATCCACATCTATCCCTGCACTGTGCCTGCTCCTGCTGAGTGCAAACAGGAAACAGCTTTTCCTGGTGTCTCCCAGAAAAGGACAGCAACACCCATTCTCCCTGTGCTGAGCTCTCTAGGTCCCACCCCGAGCAGCAGGAGCCTATCAGGGAGAGACGGTCACTCACTCAAGTCACTGCCAGGCTCCAGAGACAGGCGGCTCACTCCAGGCTCACTCCAGCCTCCAACCCAGCCCTCTCTGGACCAACCACGGACATAGAAGAGGAGTAAAGGCCCTGGAAGCCAGGAATGCACCCAAAGCCCTTCCTCAGGCTGCAGGTGACCTATGGGGGACAGCATCATCTCATGACTTTACTTCCCTCCCAGCAGGCCCGTGGGTGGTGCCAAGCCTGAGAGAGGAGCCCATTCTCAGTGAAGGGAGGGGGCCGTGGGCTTAGACCAGCATGCAGTGAGGGGAAGGCGAAAGGAAGGCAAGCAGCTAGCCTTCTGTTCATCCATTTCTCCATTCTCAGCACCAAGGCAGCCTTGGCAAGCGAGAGTGACAAATGGAGCCATTTAGGAGGTTGCCACGTCCAAGTCTCCAGGAGGCCTTTGATTGCTCAAGTTTCTCTCCACCTCTCAAAGCACGGTAAAGTCCACAGTAGCAGGCTCCCTCTGTCAGCATTAGAAACCAAGTGGTGTCAATTTCCTTCAAGGCCTTGACACATTCCAACTCCAACCATGAAGGGAACTGGCTGCGTGAACACTCCAGCCCATTCCTGGTAGGCACCATTCTCCAAGGCAAATGTTACCCTTTCATAATACATGGCCAGCCAGCTGCTATGCCTGCACCACCCCTCGCCAGATGTCATTCTTCCCCCATACGTCGTGAGGTCGCTGGTCCCTTGTGCTCCTTTTCTGCTGCCAAAACAGACCTCTCCTGGATCACCTTGCAGATTTCTGCCTTTAAGAGCCCCAGAACAGAAGCAGCATACAGGAGAGATGAGTAAACAAATAACCAAGGAGAGTAAAAGCAGGAAGCCAGCAAGAGAACTAAAATGCGCCAAGCCAAGTGCCTCCCCGCCGAGATGGAGACAAGACTGACAAGGGAGCCCAGGGCAGCAGGTGGATCGGTCCAAACAGCACAAGCCCTCTTTGGGCCTGATTCCCCAGCAGCTGCAGCCTATTCAATCACAGGGAAACAGCAGCAGGCGAGGGAAAGACACCTGACCCCCCATTTAAAGAAAAGGTTACCAGATTAAATGCGGAACATCCAGCTAGTTTGAATCCTAAACAAATGATGAATTTTAATAGAAGTTCATCCGGCCACACTGAAGCCAAACAGTTCTCCGAATGTGGAATTCAGACGGCCCTGGGCATCCTACATTGTGATTTTCTTTTAAGCTGTGCCAACCCTATTTGATGAGCACAGGTGTCCCCAGCCAAGGGAAAAGGGCAGGGCTGAGCACAGAAAGATCAACCCGCATGGACAGAAATCAACCAGATTTGGGGGAGAAGCGACTTCCTTTAAGTCAGTCATTCTCCAAGTGCAGCCCAGGGACGAGCAGCATCCGCAGTAACTGGGGACCGCCCGAAATTCCAATAACGTGCAAAGACCTGAAATTCCAGGGCCGGGACGGCCATCCACTTCAGCCAGCCCTGCAGGTGATCCGGAGACAGGCTGCAGGCCCGGGAGCGGCCACCTGCCCCGGTCTCAGAGCTGGGCTTGTGGGCACCTTTCAGACCCCGCTCTCGGCTCTCAGATTTAAACAGCCCAGCCAGGGAAGAAAGGAATGCTTCAAGCCCTATCCCAAGAAGGCTAAAGACTGCACGCATCTGTGTACACACATGTGCACCTGTCCCCACAGAGCCACACAGTCGCACTTGGCTATACCCTTCTCAGTGTGAGGCTTTGGTCTTAGCCAGGAGAAAGCGCACAGGCACCTGTGCACCTGTTACCAGTGAAATCCTCACTTGGCCCAGGCTGTAAACCGCTTCCCAGACATAGTTCCCAAATTGACTGGCTTAGAATAACATCAGGGTGAATGACTCCCAGAAAATGCTGGCCAATACCAGGATTTTGGGTCTGAGGTTCTTGTCAACTTCCCCAAGTTCCTATTTACCGGACTGTGCCTGCTGTGTGGCTACTATAAAAAAATAAAAAAAAATCAATGGGTTTCTCTGTCACTAATAGAAGTTAGAAGGAGGAAGAAAGGGTGCTCACATTTTTTGAGGACCTACCATGCCTCTGCCCAAAGTTGTTATTTAATTCTCTGAATAAGCCGACGAAGTGAATGTATTTCACCATGAGGGCACAGTAACTCAGCAGGCTTCATAGCACGGCCACATGACCAACAGCCAGCACACCCTGGCCAGGCACCTGCCGGGGGAAACTGTGTGGCCACTTACGCTGCCTTGTGCAAAGAAAGGGGTGTCCGAGTATTTCATGGAGGCAAATGAGGACTCCCAGAAGTGGCTGCATGAACAATTTATGGGAACGGGTAAAATGGCTTCAATAGACCGAAATCCCTCTGGAATGGCTACCTGAGATCCCCTCCAGCAGTGCAGGGCATTGGTTAAGTGGTTAAATTTCTTGCCATTGAGAAAAGGGAACACCCCCCCACACCCTACCCCAGGCTACTTTCTGACACCTACAGGCCTCATGAGGGACAATGTGCTCCTCTCTTCTCCCCAGTCATGTGCTGGAGGTTGTCACCACTGGGTTCATGAAACCAAGGAGTGACTTGGCTTGCTTCCCTGTTCTCTAGCTGAACAGTGGAGACTTATTCTTCCTGCTCAGAACAACAGCTCCTCTGGGGGCAACCTGGAGGAAGGGGACTTCCTCCTTGAGCTGGGTAGTTCTAATTAAGGCCATAAATGGCCTGCTGGGCCCAGGTAGACACTGACCCAGGCTGGGCCAATCACAAGAGCCCTTTCTCCTCGCCACCATATTCTAGGGACAAGGAAGTAGCACAAGCTGGAGTTCTTGTCTGAGGTTTTCCTAATGGGGAAGGTAAGGGAGCACACTTGTTTTTTCAGGTTATGAGACACCCAGTTGTGAGCATAGATATACAGGGACCATAGTTCTGCCTTCATGGTCACAGTAAGAACACACACATAAGTCACCTGCAGAGAGAAACAAAATTAGGTGACAAGGAGAAAGAGTATCATTTGTGATTGAATCATTGTGATATACCCCTACCCTTTGTATATTTTATTATGTAAGCTAATCAATTCCTTTTTTCTTTTTCTTAACCGAGTCACTTAAAGCATATATATATATATATATAGCTACAACTCAACTTTATTTGCTGATATTACGTGACCTTCTCTGTCTAAGTTCTAAGAAACCAGAAAAAAAGCACACTATGAAAAGGTCAGAGGCAAAAAATCAAATCCATACAGTCTGTGCAAGCCATGCAAAAGCACTGGGATGGGAGGAGGGCCTCAGCAACAGCGGCTCTGAAAACAGATCTGATCAACAGATAATGATCAGATTCCTGCAGGAAGACAGTCCAGGCAC
Source organism: Cuniculus paca (assembly GCA_004365215.1). NCBI lineage: Eukaryota > Metazoa > Chordata > Mammalia > Rodentia > Cuniculidae > Cuniculus > Cuniculus paca. The sequence goes on along the minus strand of RJWT010005622.1, from coordinate 25,802 downwards.
GCCTGGGACTCTTTCTTTTCCCAGTTTACCTAGGGAAGAAAAGCTCAAACAGATGTCAACCCCAAGGAAAGCCACATCACTACTGAGAATGACAAGGATGCAAATTGTGTCCATATATGAAAATTTAAACATGAAATCACATTAGGGGATTAAAAAGCAAAAGCCATTACGCTTTATGCCCCTTGGTTACAAATGGGGAAAATGTTAAGCTATAAACCAAGGATTCTCCAAAGGAAATTTCAAAAGATGCTAAGGAAAGACCTTGTTCATTACGTTCTCTTTTAATAAAACCTGCTGGAAGGTTGCAAACATTTCTTGAAGTTTTGTTGAACAAGGCCTCAAGCCTTCAGTTAGAGAAAATGTTACCGGTTCTGGAAGCATCAGTAAATCCAACTGATTCTCTGTCCCCACACAAAGAAGCGGAGAGAGAAAAACCCCCATTTTAATGCCCTGAGTTCTTCGAGAACTCCTGAGCTCCCCCCAACTCCCTCCACAGAAGCACATCCACTGGTATCGTTCAGACAACTGAATGCAGATGTCTTGTGCTCTGGGTGAATGGTTTGGGGATGAAAATGTGCAATGTAGGTACCACTGTTACCCCCTGACTGACATGCTTTAAATTTTTGTTTTAAATTTTTTCCTCTTTTTTTCTTTCTTTTTATCTATGAGTAAAAAGGAGTTGAAAAAAATAAAATAAATGCTATAGTCATAAGAAAAAAAAAAAAGCATGTCCAATAGTGACACCTAATTTCTGACGTCACACCCACTGGGGTCCAACCTTGGCTTGGCTACTCACTAGCAGTGTCCCTTTGAGGAGGTCACTGAATGAGGCATCAGTTTTCTGTGTCTGCGAAATGGAGGTGATGATGGTACTCACCTGGGGTAGCCTGGAGGACTGAATGAGATCTCTGGTGAGGAAATACATGTGAGTGCCTGGGCAGTGCCCAGCATACTGAGGCTGTGCCAAGGCTCGAGGAAAGGAACACAACACTGTAACTATTAATAAGCACCTCCCACATTAAAAAGACTGCCACACCAAGTGCTTTGACTAATACTACCCCAAGGTACCCTGATAACAATTCTCCCTCATGGCTATTACTGCTCCTATTTTACAGGCAAAGAAACGGAGGCTTAAGTTAACCAACAACATCACGGAAGGCCAGAAGACTTAGGTTCAAATCTGAGCTCCAAAGCCAGATTTCTCCTTCCACCATGCTGTCCCCAGCCACCCACATTTCCCAGCCTGCCACTCTCTGACCCTCTCTCAGCATTCTGAAACCACAGAATGAAAGAGGCTTATTGTCCTTCTGGGGCCACCCAAGCAGATCACCAAGTGTAATTCCAACCTGATACAGTTCCACTCGAGAGCTCACTGAGTACCCCCTCTCTCCTCCAGGTAAACCATGAAGGCATCCTTGGGAAATATAACGACTCAGAAAAGGGCTGTGTTTGGAGCCACTGGACCCCAGATGACCGGAGCAGTCAATTAGACCCAGACCATCACAGGAGACCAATATGCCCACCCCAGTGGTGGGCCCACACCTGCTCTAGGAGAGGATCAGGAGGGCTGAAAAGGAGCAGAGACCAACCTGAGCCCCCTAGAACTCCACACAGAGCACAGAGATGGGAGCCAAGGCCATTTCCTTCTGCAAGAGACCATCATTAGACACCTTCCCTCATGTCCTCTGAAAACAGACCCCCTTTTCTCCATTTTTTCCCCATCCCTTCCCCTATATTCCAAAACTATTACTACCGAGTAAGAGGAGAAAAGAATTAAATGTATGCATCATTTGATTTTAATTGAAGGACTGTTCTATTTCATTGAACTGCTAAGTAAGCTGAACAAGAGATTGTGTTTACATAAGCAAACCCCAAGTCACTATAGACTTGCTGTCACATTAAGTCAATACTTATGAAGGCTCTCTATTTAATTATTCAGTGAGGATTGACTTATTATTGTGTTGAGTGTGGTTAGCCTTGAGCTAGGTAGCCAGCCAGCTGAAGGATTCTTTCAGCTTTCTCTGAATGCTGATACGGTTCTAGCTGGTAGTATGAGGTTAGTTTCTTCCTCTCCCTCCCCGCCTCTCTCCTCCCTCCTGACACAAAGCATACTGCTCCACATCCACCACCCTTCAGCAGGTGGCAGCAGGTGATCCTGCCGGCTCCCCCTCTCAAATGGCCTTCCTAAGATCAGTCCTAGCTCCTCCGTGCCTAGGATAGCAGTTCCGGCCTTATTCTTCCTACTCCTGATTTTGCAGACCTCATACTCGAGGACCAGATGTTTCCCTGGCTTTGTTATTCCCAGTGTGTTCCCTTCAACCTCCACAAGATGTTTCTCAGTCTTTGCAACACGTCCAAACCCTTTTATTCCATGGCAATCCAGAAAGCTTTCTATACCAAATGGCATACCCTGAAACATAACATGCAGAGAAAAGTCCAGAGCTCAATGCTCCACCTAAATTGCAGAGCAACTGGAGAGACACAACATCAAGGTAGCCACGAGAAAATTCCAGGCACCTGGATTCAAACTCCAGTCCTGCCAGTCCCAAAGGGTACAACCTTGGGACAGTGCATTAACTGTCTTTTAACTGAGGACCCTTATCCACATAAAGGAGCTAACAGGTTCTGGGAAGAGCAATGGAGATTCCCATAGACTACCTAAGACTGTACCTGGCATACTTGGCTTTGCATTTCTAACCTAACTCACCAGAAGGAGAACTTCCTGGGTTTACATGGGCCATCATTTGCCATCGTGACCCCCACTGGGACACTGGCAATCTCTATCACCTCATCTCAACTCTGCCTTATCTCTCCTAGTCCAAACCCTTATAGCAACACTACCTCACACACTCCACAACCGTGATGTTTTCTGCTACTTCTTCGTGCTTCCTATTCCTTCGCTGCTCCTCCTGCTGAGCAAGCCTTCCTCCCACCAGGACCTTCTTAAAATCTCTTCCAGTTCCAAACTTTCCAAACCCAAGTCAGGTAACATACCCTCCAGAAAACCTCCCCTGAATGTCTTGCCCAACTCTGAACATGTTTCACAAACTCCTGTCACTGTACTTGTATCACCACATCATAATTTATATTTTGCTTATCTGTTTCTCCCACTAAGAGTCCCTTCAGAACAGAAATCATCTTATCCATGCTTGAATCTCCAATGCCCAAAAAAAGTCCCTGACACATAACAGTCACTGAGTGGAGGGATAGAGGGAGAATGAATGGATGAGTGGGCAGGTAGGTGGGTGGGTGGATGAATGGAAAGATAGATGGATGGATGGATGGATGGATGGATGGATGGATGGATGAATGGGCAGATGGGTGGAGGATGAGTGGGTAGTTGAATGGATGAGTAGATGGTAGTATGAGGGGTGTGGACGGAAGGATGAACGAATGGATAGATAAATGAGGACTGCATCAGGAATCAAGAAGAACTTTCCTCTAAGCAACAGAGAATCTGAGAACCCTCCTAACACCTCCCCTTGAAAACTTAAATCACAGGTGGATCTCCAGCTAACAGCACAGAAAACTGTGTCAATGTTAAATTTACCTGGGAACCAAGATAGCCCACCCCCAAATGCCCCCTAGTGGGTATGTCTTTCTCTCTGATCCTACTCGGTAGCTGTTAAGGTTCAGAAAAGTCTCTCTACCATCTCTGGTAATAGCCATTCGCTAAAAGAGGCCCAAGTGACCTGCAAGACTTAACACACATCCTTAAGCACCACTCTTAACATGAAGAAGTGCCTTGGGAACCTACAGAAGAGAAGCCAAAGTGTCTCTGTGGAGCAAAGCTGGATAAAGTGTCCATTCTCCAGCAAGTAGAACAGCAAAGGTAGCCAGTGATGGGGCAGAGTACGGAGGCCAAAACATCTGCTGCTTACAAACCATAAACCCTGGAAATATTACTGCGCCTCTCACTGCCTAAGTGGCCATGACCCACACAAAAGATATTTGGGGAACTAAATGCAACCATATAAGCTAAAGTATTTCTGAAACTAGAATGTACTAGATACATCTTTAGTATTTATCTTCTTAAAGAAAATGAAAAGAGAACATGACAGTTCCACTGCACCCTAATCCTCTTCTTTGCCTGGCTAGACGGACAAGCTCCCATTGTAGGAGTGGGCACAAAAGCAAGGGGACAGGTGGACAGAGCACAGAGCAGCCTGGACCCAATGGGAAACAGAAAGGAGCAGGTGTGGCTGGTTGGCCTCTGCTCCAAGAAAGTACAGAGGCCCTTGGACCTTCAGCCCCCTTCCCAATGCCTTCCACTCCAGGCCTTCTAGAACAAGATGCATGGACAAATATTTTTCCTATCAGGCAAATATCTGGGCAGCTATGTCACCACTAGGGGTCTTTCTCATTATATAGACTAATGAGTACGCTGTGCTTCTCAGAGCAATTTATCATCCATTATAAATGACATTTTTCCTGAACTAACAAAGGATATGAGACTGGAGAAACTGGCTAAAAGGACATGTTTAGCTGATTCTAGAAACTATTCAGAAATTTAATTGCCTACCCCCTTGCTGGTCAGTCCTTTCTCCCCTCCGTGTTCTCCCTCCCACGTGGACCCCTTTCTCTGCCTACTCATCCCCGAACTCCTGAGCCAGGAACCCAGGAAGGAGAGCACATTGGCTCCAGGACTATGCTGCCCACGGGGAGGGCAAAGTCTTAAGCGGTAGCATCGCTGGAGCATATAAGACCAGATTATTTGTGGTCCCAACTTGCTGATGCAAGATGAAAAATACAGCAAACTGCAGCTGCTGAACTCAGCTTTTTTCTTTTTCTTCCTTCTTTCCCGTTCGCTGAGGTTAGTGTTTTACAAAAAGGGCTTTAAAAACTAAAATCTATAAACTGAGGGGTTCCAACCTGTCAGCGTAAGGTCAGGCACATGAATACGGTGTGCAGGGAGGGCAAAGCATGAGTCCATCTCGCCTGTGTGCAGTAAGCTGTCTCACACAGGACCCCACAGGCCAAGGCCCTGCCAGTTGGACAAGGCCGCACAACCCTTAGGCTGAAAGTTCTCATGCCCTGATCAGAAGTCCTTTCACTGAGCCCTGACTCTTAGTTTCTTCTCCGTTTCTACTCCCCAACTCCAAGGCAACTGACAATACTGGGTCTCCCTCTGGCGTCACAGGGCTGGACAGCAGGGAGCAAGGCTCTTAGCCATGGTGGGGCACTGACAGCACTGGGTGCATGGAGCTGGTCTGGCACTGAGCCAGCTCCTACCACAGCCTCCTCATGTGGAGGGGGACACAGCAGAAGCCAGGGAGCAGGTGGTCACCGGATCTCACTGGATTAGTCACTCACCTTTCAAAACTTTTACTATGACAAAACAGCACTGCGACCCTGGAGCATCTGCGAATCTCAACTGGAGTGGTGGCTTCAGATGGGGAGAAGGTACACTGTCCAGGTAGATAATACTCATGCCGCCAAAAAAAGAAAAAAAGGTGCAACAGCTATATAACAACATAGCACTGAGAGAAAAAGAGCAAGGAGCCTCTTAGTTTGCTCAATAAGTACTTGAATGCATTTATTTTCATGCCAGTAGATTGGGGCACTGAGCAAAGTTCTTTGTATCTTCTACCTGGGTTCCTCACACATGCCCTGCAGGACTCTACCAAGACAAGACTCAGGTTCACAGGATAGGGGACACAGGACACAGGGATAAATACAAGGTACAGAAGGAAGGAAACCTTATTAGAAGTGGAGACAGGTAAGGGCAGATCCAGGAAGAGAAGCAGGCCTGCAAGACCAATGGCACTGCAGAGAAGAGATGGAGACAGCAGTGGGACCTGGAGGTAGAACTGAGAGGCTCCCCAGAGGATCGGGACACATGAACAGATGCCTTTCCAGGGTGCTAGGCTCCAGCCTAGTGCAGGACAAGGTGGAAAGGGCAGAAGGAGGTGGCAAGAACAGAAGGAGATAGAAAGGCAAGGCTCCCTAGGCCCACTTGGAAAGCTTTGTGCTCCCCAGGGAAATGCTGAAGGATAAGATAGTTCCCCACATCTGCTCACTCACTTCCCAGTAGTCTGGGAAGGGGGGTGACCTTAACACCCTAGGACATCAAACACTTCTGTGAAACAACTCCAGCTCTTTAATCTCACTCCCATGAGAGTCATCTTTACAAGGTAAGAGGCATTATCTTAGAACATCAGCCAGGGTGCAGTCCCCTGCAGATGGCAGAAGGCAGGGGCTGAGTCAACAAACAAAGCCCCAGTGAAGGGAGTCAAACAGGGGAGAAAAAAATGGAGGCTGATGGGGCAGAGTGGATGGAAAGCCAGAAACCACAGCCCAGGCCCAGGAAACAAGAGGACTAGCACACACAAGTGGACTACACCCTCAGAATCACAGAGCAAGTCCACAAGGCAGAAAAACAAATCAGGTCAACTGATGACCTCTGACCCCAGTCCCAAGAACAATCCTTCTGCCTCTTGCCCAGAAAGTACCTGTCATTGATGGTCTTCTCTGGAGGCCTAGTTTTTCTTGGTGTTCTTTCTTGTTGCCATCCGGTTTTCTGGAAGAATACCAGATCTCCTCACAGGCAACCTGAATTTCACCCAGATGTTGCTGGAGGTGAGGGTGTTGGGAATCGAGAGTAGACTCTAACTTCCATTGCCCTGGCATGGAGTGCAGTGAGTTCTGATAAATGTCAATCTGTGACAAGGAAGGTAGACCAATTGTATAGCCAATGTCCAGTTCCTATGCTCCTGAGCAGTAGTAGGTCTGCAAGCAATGCTCACAAACATACTGTCTTAAGCCTTAAACAGAGTCCTAAACCAGGAGGCAAACTGGAAAGGCAATTCAGGATTCAGAGGCCGGTGAGCTATAAGCAAAGGATCTTCAAGGCATAAAGTCTGACATTTCAATGAAGGACTAGGACCCCAAGACAATGATTAAGTATTGTGCACAGAAAGAACATACAAAAAAGCAAGAAAAATCACATCCCAGGAGCATTCAAGAGTTGGGAGGGATGCAAAAGTCAGTCCCTTTAGGTTACTGTCCCTCTGTGACCACCCTCCCAGGTTCAAATATAGGTGAACACATCACTACCTCATGCAGAGAACCCTCCTGCTGGGAGCTCCTGGAGGACACATCTGATGTCTTGACAAGAATGCAATGAGGACCACAGTGAAGACAAGGCCCTGACACAATCACAGACTGTGGCCTTTCCAGACTAGGACTTGATCCTGGGCACCCTCTTACCAAAGACCTCAAAACCCATCCCTCCATCCTGCCTGACTGATCCTGCTTTGAAAGGAAGAAGAAAAGGCTGGCAATTGATGCGAGGACAAGATGCCACCCAAGTGCCCATCTTCAAAGTAGAGCCAGTCTGAAGTGTGAAGAGTCAAAGACTAATACCAGTTCATCCCAAAGAAGATTCCTCCCAAAGACTTCGGACAGGAGTAAGACCTGCTGACCAGCTCTCACTACAAGGCAGTGGGCTGCTGGGGTCAGTGACAGGAAACTGAAGGGGTGGGCAAAGGGGCCAAGGCAGAAGCCCTCACAGAAGCCTAGTGCCCAGTGCAGGGCGGGGAATGCTACCAGCAAGCTGAGCCAGCCCAGACACTCAAGCTGAAACCTATACTTTGCAAACCAGTATTTTTATGCTGTTTATGTTTTCTATAATTATTTCCTTTTAGTCCTGCCTTTGCATTTACTAAGAGACCTACCAAACTAATAATAAATAATCATAGGTAACAATTTGGAGTGTTTACTATGTGTCTGCTAGGCACTTCTAAAAGCATTAATGCATTTAGTCCTCACAAGCACTCTTAGGCAGACAGGTAGCTCAACACTCCCCACGTTACAGGGAAGTCAAGGCTGGGAGCAGCAGTGACTTGCGCTGGGCTAGACTTGAACCCAGATGGGTCTGTAGAGTGAGGTCAAGATTGTTCCATTGTGGGTGATGAGTAGGGTTGGGAGCAGCAGAATCCAAGAGCAAGACACTAAGAGGGGGTGCGGGTCACAAGGACAGAGCCAGAACTGCCTGACCTTGAATGCTGAGCTCTCCCCTTCAGTGTCAACTCTGGGTCCACCCTTCCAGCCTGTCTACTCTTGCACTCTGCCCTCAAAGCTGCTGTTTCTCCAGCCAGCCCCTCTGCCTAGGACACCCTAGCGTCCCCCACCCCATCTCCGCCAGCACCCGGTACTCTGAAAGCCCTCCTGAGCCTTTCCCAGTTGACTTCAGCAGCTCCTGCCCGTCGGAGCTCCTCCTGTGCACCTCCCACAGTCACAGTATCAAAAAGGCTTTCAGCCTCCATCGGCCTTGGATGGCACAGCGGTAACAAGACTTCCTTGGAGAAGTGCAGGAGGTCCTGCCTCAGTGTACAGACTTCCTGGGGAGACCCTAACAGGCGGGCTTACGAGTGACAGGAACTTCTCTCCCAGCACTGATGCTGCAAGTCAGAGATCATGATGTCAGCAGGGAAAGGCTCTCTTCGAAGGCCCCAAGGCCAGACCCTTCCTCTGCCTGCTTCCAGTGGTGCCAGCATTCCTGGGCTGTGGCAGCCTCACTCCAGTGTCTGTGTCCACTGTCACAGAGTTTTGCTGTCTCCATGTGTCCTCTCTTCTCATAAGGACCCCAGTTGTTGGATTCAGGGCCCATCCTCATGCAGTATAATCTCACCTTAACTGATTCCATCATGAAGACCCTATTGCCAAATAAGGACACATTCTGAAGTTCGAGGTGCACGTGAATTTAGGGAGACACTGTTCACGAGCACCCTCCCTCATCCTTCCATGCCGAATTCCAGCAAGCATTCACTTCATCTCACTGCCCTGCCTCAGCCTGAATCAGACGCAGGCTGAACCCTGTGTGTCCAGCTCGGGTGGTCACTCCTCCAAGAACAGGGTTTCAATGCTCCAGGTGCCCATTCTGTGCTGCCCCGCTGGGGTTCCATGGAGCTACAAAGGGGCTCCCTTGTCTCTTCATTGGACAGACCCTGAGGGGCTTCCCCAGGGGAGAGGATCAGGCCCCCACACTGCCAGGTCCCCAAGCTGCAGCAGTGCCCTAGGGAAGCGAGTTCGCCCTCCTCCTTGTGCTGTGAGGCCGGGGCTCATACTCCATACTTGAGCACAGGCTCATCTCAGCACAGCCACCTGCAGGAGGCAGGTGGAGAAGAAGCACAGGCACTCAGGTTCCCAGATTCCCATCCTCCCTCCCTGAGGCTAGGCATACTCAGCCTGACAGTTAGAGAGGCGATACAGGATGCTGCATGTGGCAGCCAACTGGCTGTGACGGTGGTCAACCTGGACAGCAGTGGGGTGGGCACTGCTGCTGTCTGTCTGGCCGCAGACAGCAGCCTCCACACTGGGCCTTTCTCTGTCTTTGAGTCTTGGGCCAATCCGTCTGTTCTCTTCATGCCACAGTGGTCTCCTGCAATGACATCCTATTTCCAAAGACTGTCTGGACTCACAGAAAACAGTTTGATTATTTCTCCAATGATAAACAAACAGGGGGCTATTTTAATAGTGAAAATGCCAGCTGGGGGATAAAACAAGTTTGTGGATGTGCACACGTGTATAGGGCAGGTGAATCCAGGCTACCCTCCACCCAGGCACACTCCATCTACCACCAGCAGAAGCTAGAGGATGCAGAGACATGGAGATATTGCAAATAAGCTAATCACAGGCAGATGGTGGATGGGAATGAGCCTGCTGGGCACTCTGGCCCAGAAGTTGCCTCCAGGCCACCGTACAGATTGGTTCCAGGGTACAGGCCCTGGCACTAGACAGCATGTGCTGCCTACAATAGTCTCAGCTACCCCCCCCCCGAGAAGAATATTTCCCAGGGATCCAGGGAAAAACTAGATTTCTGGCCCCCATTTCCAGTGACTCCACTGGGGCGTCAGGAAGGGCTCTGGAATCAGCACTTTACTTATTAAGCACCATCTCTGATTGAGGTGTGGGGTCCATGGAGCATATCTGGACAATCAGGAAATGGTGAAAACAGTGCTCCGTCCAGTTTTGCCTGATTTTTATTAGTCATGTGACCTTGGGCAAGGTCCTTAAAATCTCTGGTCCTGTTTTCTTATCTGAACACAAGAAACACTGTGAGTACCTACCACAAAGGGCTGTAGAGAGTGTACAAGGGTGGGCATGACACTTCTAACATAGTGATGTGGTGACATACTGGCTCAGGGCCTGACACATGACAGCACATTGTCACCTTAGTATTACTGTACAGTGGGGCAGGTCCCCTTAGCAGCCTCTGCTGAGATGTAGGCACCAACATGCCTGGCCAGACAGCAGATTCTGCAGTGGTGCCCACCACATGGGGCAGATCGAGACCAGGTCAGGATGGGACCTGCTAGCCCCACAGAGCAAGCTAGCTCATAACAGTCAGCCCAGACATAGCAGATTCCTCTCTGTGCTTCTCTCCTTGTCCCCGAGCCTGTACACAACAATGTCAAACCTCTCAGCCTGGTCCCAGCTCTACCGTGGAAAGGGCAGGAATTCCCACAGGAGCCTAAGTGCAGGAGGGGAGCAGGGCTGCCCCTCCCCCACAGATCCAAGTCCACTGTGAGGGATCCCAAAGGAAAAGTGTTCCAGAACATGAGACTGGGGTCTTAGAAGCCACTGCCCTTCCTGTTACTTACAGATTCTCTCTCTCTCTCTCTCTCTCTCTCTCTCACACACACACACACATGCACGTGCACATGCACACACACACACACACACACACACACACCCATAGAGAATCTGGAAATTGTTACATCCTGTATTCCATAAAGATGCTTCAGTCAACTAAGGCTTGCATGTGTGATCCCCTAAGAGCTCATCACCTACGACGTCATGGCCATCTTAGTCTGTGTAAGTGCACTCTGATGTTTGCACAGTGACAAGATCACCGAGGGACACATTTCTCAGAGCCCATTCCCAGTGTAAAACAGTATTACTGTATTACTAAAGAAACGGCAATTTCCGTAGAGAAGTTGCATCTACAACTCAGAAACTCACCAGGGAGACATGCTGACAAACCCACACGTGCTCATGGGAAAATCCCTCTTGCAGGCCTTCCCATACTGGCTAACTCAGGAGCCCCCGTGTGAGGACATGCACTGCCCAGGGGACCCACATGCTGAGGCTGCCCGTCCTCCCACTGCCCCCAAAGGGCTTTGCGACCCTGAGTGGAATCGCCAGAGCATGACTCTCTCCTTTCTGCTCTTCCAGTCCAGGAGCATTAAGAGGCTGTGTCCTGCACCGCCCCCCACCCCGGCCTGCCTGACCCGCATGTCCCTGGGCCTACACAGAAGAGTCACAGCGCTGCTGCAGGCCTGGGAAACCTGGAACTAGGGATGCAGAGCCCAGGGTGCTCTGGAGAGATGACTGGTCACAGCTGGCCACCCCAGAGAGCCCAAGGAGGATACAGAGCAGCAGAGTCCACCGCCAGGGCCTCTCCTGGCAGGAGCAGGAGGGGCTGTAAAGGTTATGTCCCGGGTTCTCAGGGCAATAGCACCCTGGATCTCTGCACAGACTCCAGCCGACACTGGTGCAGGCTGATGATACCTTGGTGAAGGCTGTGGCTCAAAGGCTGTGAGCTGGGGTGGTACCCACCATTCTCACCGAGAACATCATCCCTGAATACTGACATGAGGAAGAGACTTAGAGACCCAGCCCAGTTCTCCTTTCCAGCTGCTGTTCACACTCCACAGGGAGCGAGTCTGAGCCTCACACTGCAAAGTCGAGTGGGAAGTTTAGTCCCTCCAGCGCCAACTCAGAGCCCACACCCCTTCTAGCAGCATTTCTCACACACGCACAGCACTCGTGAGCACACACGGGCCACATAACCTCATGCAAACTTCCAGAACCGTGAGACACAGAATGGCAACTAAATGCAAAGCCCTCAGCTTTTCTACCTTGCTGGGTGGCAAGAACCTTATTAATAATGCCCAAAGCCCATGGCTGTGCTCAGATCCTATGCTCCCTCCCCCTTTCCCCCCAAATCCCAGAAATCATCATTCTTAAAGCACTGAATTTTAAATGGGTATTATTTAACTTTACCCTTTTGCTGTCGATAAAGGTGCAAAGCCAAAGATTATACATTTCCTGAGGTTTCCACAGTGAGAGGGGGACAGACCCAGGGAAAGGACCTCGGAATTCTGGCCCGTGTATGTCCCCTTCTAGCCCTGACACTCAGTTTGCCAGCTTCCTCCTTCTGCAGTGTGAAACACTGGGTGCAGCATTTCTACCTGATCCCCACAGTGCCCCATCAGGACAGGCGTTACTGTCACTGTCACCAATGCACTTGATATCACAGCTCCAGCATGACAGCCTTACCCTCAGTCAACCTTCCCTGTGGGTGCCACAGTCCCACCCAAGGAAACCAAAACCATCCTCATCCAAACCCCCGAACCCATTCTGTGACAAAAAGATAGGGTCAAATTATGTCAGGGCGGTCCATTGGGGTGCACAGTGGGGGCTTGGGACAATGAGAATGTGGTCATTCTGCAGAGAAATAGGAATTTTCCACGCTCCACTATCCTGGTCTCTCCCAATGGCAAAATCTAATTCCAAAAAGTCTTCTTCATATGCTCTCTTGTCCCTTTTCCAAAGTCATCTTAAAATATATTTTTTAATCTAAAAGGGCTCCACGGTAACAGCACATTTGTAGGTCACTCATCTGGCAGCCTGCCAAGTTGCCCAAAGAGGCTGTGTGACGTTTGTACGCTAAAATGGACTTTTTCACTCCTAAGAAAACTCTTCTCTCTCCATGGAAAGCCCTGTGGCTCCTAGCGCATGCATAATGCTAACACACTGGGTTATTTGATTTTCTATACCTTGGGAAACCAGCAAAGGTGAGAGGGTGACAGAAGGAAGCTCACAAAGACAGGCAGGACCTTCAGCAAGAATCACAATCAACACGACATGGGAGACAAATACCAGAAAAGCAAATGACAAGGACTCAGAAGGCCTAGTACCTGGGGTTAATTAGTGTAGGGGCAAACAGTTCTGTGGAGTCCACAGCCCCTGAAGTCACCTTACCCGGTCATCAGGAATGAGCCTCGTCACTGGGAAAAGGCTAAGGCTCCTGCCACAATCCCTGGGTTAGGAGACAAAGAGCATCCGAGAAATCCCTGAGTACTCACGGCATCCCTGCATCCTGCCAGAGGCTGAGTCGGATGTGGGGTGAATGAGTAAGCCCTCCCATCCAGAGCTCATGGTGCCCTGTAGCCTTGAGGGAAGCACCTGTAGGGGTGGCAAGGGGCCTCTCTGGGCATATCAATGGTCTGTGGACTTCAGAGCCATGGGGGGACATGTGGCCACACAGGACAGAGTGCCCAGCAGGTGCTGAAGGGCCTGCCTGAGGGGCGCCTTGGAGGGTGGTGGGAGAAGCCAAGCCACAGGTGAGCTGACCCCAGTGCATGAGAGTCCTGCAGGTCACAGACTGGCCACTCAAGCAAATGGGACTGTGCTCCTGCCAGCTGGCTGGAGAGTTAGAAAAATCAGGAAATGCACATTGACCCCAGACTATTGTGTGGCAAAATCCACATGCTCAATACCCTCAGAACCTCTGAAACACAGCTCTGACCAGGGCTGGGACAGTGCACACAAAACAAGAGACAGCAACTTCCTGGAAAAGATGGAGATACCACAAAGAAGTGGCAACCATGAAGATCTAAGGTGCTGATCACTGTCCGCTGAGTCAGGAGGACACCCAGGCAAGGGGACCCAGAGGTCCACAGAGGAAGGAGAAGTAGAAGTCAGTGACCCATTCAGGGAGATCAGGAAGGGTGACTACAGATGAAGAGCCAAGGCCAGGAGTCTCAGAGCCCAGATTCTTCTGGAAACAGAGTCAGGGTGGCCCTGGGGTTTGAGTGCTTTCAAAAGTTCATTCCGCAAACTTACCTGATGGCTGCTCACTGCCCAGCAGTTTGACTGCAAAATCCATTTCCAAATGGTCTGCTGTTTGTGAGAAAGTACGGGCATAGGGTACCAGAGCCTCCTGGCACACTGCATCCCAGGTGCCAGCTTCCTTGGCCTGGGGTCACTCTGGGTGCATAGGGGCCAAGGCTGCAGGCCCTGGTGTCCCTCTGCACCTCACTCCTGGCCTGTCCAAAGCCCCAGACCTGGCAGAGGAGGGCTCTCCTCACTAGCATCTGCAGGTCACCATTCTCTACATCTAACCACCGTATCCGCGCAGTATGCGAGGGTGCACCCACAGCACCACCACTGAGGCCCCCACCCAGCACCCTAAGCCTGAGAATCTGCCCACTCGATTCTCCTAAGAGAGAGGGGACTAAAGGAGAAAGAGGCTTGCCGCACCTCAATTTTAACCACCTGGCAGATTATTCCCCGCCCAGCAGGGTCCAAAGCTGAGCTGGGGGCCACTGGAAACCCTGCTCCAGTTAAAATACATCTATCTGCAGCATTCAGAAAATAGCTATCTACAGTATTGCTTTCAGCTATAATGGAAAACTGATGGCTTTTATCTCCCCAACTTTATGACTATTGATGGGATAGAGGCTGAGGTTTGATGACCATTTAATAGCCGACCCTACGCAGTTAGAGGAGCATCAGAAAGCAATGAAAGCGCCAAGATGATTGTCTGGCAGAGAATTCTCTGCTGAGGTCCAGGAAGCAAAACAACCGCCCTCCCCAGGCTCCGACAGAAGAAAGGAAAAAAGATCAAAGTCATCATCATTTCTGTTTATCCCCCGCCCCGCCCATTCTGCCACTGACCTCTGAGAGGTTGACCCCAAGAGGAGAGAGGGTGGGAACACAGGAGCAACGCAGGCCTGAACCCTCATGGAGAAAGGGGGCTGTGGGCTGGGGACCCCAACTGATGGGCTCCTCGATACCTCCACTATCTCTGCCCAGTCTTCAACGCCACACGGACTACAGGACTCCGGCAGGAGTGTAGGACTCAAGACAGTCTGTCGGGCTCACTGATAGAACTGGATCGAAAAGGGAAGGAAGCAGATAGGATTTCCCCTCTGCCAGCCCTGGGCTGGCCCAAAGTCCAACTGGTCTTAGATCTTCTGCCCACAGCTGGAAGCTAGAAGCCATCACCGAGGCTCTGTGTACCCCAGCACCAAGCCCCTCTCGCCCTTCTGTCCGGCCCCTCTGCCCTGCCCTTCCAGGGTGATCCATCCCAGTGCCCCACACTGCCGTCTGCTGCCTCTGCCAGAATACAGCCGGGTCACAGGCCAGCGAGGGGACTGGGGCCATCTCATTCTTAAACACCACAGCCATCCACACCTAACCGAGAAACGCAATATCTGAAGTTCTCAGAAACCTGAAATTTCTTGAGCGTCTCTATGAACCCATACACAGAAAATTCCACCCATGAAACTTTGTTTTATGCATAAAATTATTAAACATATTATATAAAGTTGGCTTCAGGCCACTAAGATGTAGATGAAGAATAAATGAATTTCACATTTAGACTTGGGTCCCTTTCCCCACATAGCTCATTATATATATTCAAATATTCCAAAGTCCAAAGAAATCCAAATATGAAACACTTTTGGTCCCAAGCAATTCAGATAAGGGGTGCTCCGCCCTTTTTCTTTACAGCTGGTCTTCTTTTTTATAACAACCCCATGATTTAATTCTGGGGTTGATTTAAATCTCTAAGATAAACTAAAATCCTGTCCATTTTTAAATAAAGAAACTGAGACTTGAAAATGCTCTATCTCCCAAGTCTGGGGCCTGAGCCTGGCAAAGAGGAAATCCTTCCTGACTCCGTCCAGCCTCCCTGCTCTGCCACGCTGCCTCCAAGATCAAGGCGATTCCCAGGCAGCAAGACAAGACCTTTCCCTCAGCTCCTGCCACTTCTTAGCTGCGCAACTCCGGGAAAATAACTTGACCTCTGGGCGGGGGATTTAGCTCAGTGGTCTAAGCGCCTGCCTGGCAAGCGCCGGGTCATGAGTTTGATCTCCTGTGCCACAAAAATAAATAAATAAACAAACAACAAATAAATAAATAACTTGACCTCTCTGATTAGACTCCTTCATCTGCAAAATGAAATCCTGTAGGGATGGGCTTTTGGATCCCTGCCACCTCTGTTTTCAGGTGTGATCACAGATCCTTGGCGTTTCTTTAGCCACACTTTCAGGCACAACCTGTCCTCATCAGCATCACAGCTTCCACCTTTCCTCACAGCACACGCCTTTACCCAGGCTATGAATAAAACGGAGACACGTCGACGACGACAGACCCCAGACCCCTCCCATCCACACAGCCCCCTGTTTAAGCCCACCACACTGGGTGCTCTCCTCCAACACAATGCTCCGTCCACACGTGCAGGGGTCACAGCGACGCCCTCAAACCAGTAGACGGGGCCGCCCAGAGCGCAGGCAGCAGGGGAGCGGGAGAGCAGAGACCACCTTTCCCCACACGCCACAGCCGGTCCTCTCTGCGGCCCCCACTGACCCAGCCTCCTTAGTGTCCTGAGCCCACGTGAAAGCACCAGGAGCCCCACGTGCCTGTAAAAGGCGCAGCGGCGACCAAGGCCTCCTGGTCCTCCCCAGGCAGTGGGGAGGGGGCATGTCCCAGACCTGCTCCCTGGCACGGCCTTCTTCCCAGCTGCCCACCTGCCGGAGGTCACAGCCCCTCCCTCCTCCAACAGAGCTGCCACCTCCCCACCTCGCAGGGGAGGTGCACGGTGTAATTACTCAGCGCTGCAGCCCTCAAGGCTCCGAGCTCACCGGTCGCCACTTGGTAGCTACTACCTGTTGATCTCACAGAGATTTCAAACTGTCCCTGAAGGAACTGGGGGTGGGGGGGATTAGCAAGTAGCAGCAATGATCCTTGCTTGGCTTATTTAAAACACTCCCAGAAGGGAAGACACCCTTAGAACTGAATGGAGGAACCGGGCTGCCCCAGCCTCGGAGGCCCAGCCTCAGCCAGCATGCTCTGGCCCTCTCCGTGTGGCCACAGCCGCCACCGCAGACACCAGCAGCCACGTGATGATATTCGTTGCTGTTGCTTTTTGTTTTGTTTGGGCACACTCCTGCAACCCTAACCTACTGGGAGGCCGAGACAGGAGAATTGCCAGTTCAAGCCCAGCCTGACTTAGCAAGACTATTTCAAGTTTTTTTTTATTTTTTTAAGAGCTGGATAATGTAGCTCAGTATGGAGGTCCTGGGTTCAATTTCCCATTCAACCCCCTCCCCTTCAAAAAGTCTTGTATTTTAGTGAGGCAAACACACATACGGATTCCTAAACCCTCCCCCTTGGCCCACTGTCTCTGCTCCAGTTGAGACAATAGCTGGGGAGACCTCTGCATATGTCTACAATCCACATCCTCACTGAGCACTGCCTTCCTAGTGTGACTGGGAGACAGACCACACCCAGCAGCCAGCAGCCCAGACACAGATGGAAGCCACGAAAAACTCCCACCTGCTGCAAAGACGAGCGCTTCATCCCCGCTCCCTGTCCTCCCCTGTACCCCAGGAAGCTCCATGGAGGTCTTGTCTGAGGGTCTCACTGCCTATGTGCCCCCTTCCACGGAAAGCCCAGGAGATGGCTGTCCCCCATCATCTGGAAGGCGGAGATCCAGACGCAGCTTCCTCAGATGATAAGAGCGAAGGCACACGTGTACAAAGACAAAGCTGTGAGCGGCAGCCACAGGGACACCACCCACACAGGAAAACCAAACTGCGGTGACAAATGAGTACACGGGTATATACTGAGATGCGAAACTGCTGACCATGCATTGGAGAACAAAATAGCTAGACAACAGCATGTACTGCGTGACATCGTTTTGTTAAAATACGTGTGTGCACGTTTTTTCTTTCAAAAGCCTGGAGGTGTATATATTCCCCAGAGTGTTAGCCAGGACTGGAGGGAGCTCAGCTGGGGACAATTTCTACTTTCTAAGGTATAGCTTCCTGTCTTGTCTGAATTCATTCTTACCATGAGCACATAGCACTTATAACCTGCAAAACCAGTAAAATGACTTTTATTTTGAGAACTGAGATAGAAAAGGAGGGATAAAGGAAAAAGGAGAAGAGAAGTCAGGTGTAGTGGCACAAGCCTGAAATCCCAGCAATCTGGGAAGCTGAGGCAGAAGGATCGAAAGTTCAAGGCCAGCCTGGGCAACTTCACAAATTAGTGAGACTTTGTCTCAGAATATGCATGGGGTTGCGGATGTGGCTCTGCACAAAGGCCCTGGGTTCAATCCCCAGTACCACAGAAGAACCAGGAGAAGAAGGAAGAAGAAGAGGAAGAGGAGGAGGAGGAAAAGTGGTGTAGAAGAGGAAAGGGGAGAGAGAAAGAGGGGCAGAGGAAAGAAGCCTCCCCAGGAAACAGTCTCCATAAGTCATTCATCTCAAGAGGCAGGACAGGATGTCCAGGCCTCACACGTGCCTCACATGCTCAGAAGGGACCTGATCAGGCCTCCTCTGATGCCAGCGAGGAGCTACTGCCTCTGGCTCCAGGACCCCCTCAGATACCAAAACCCAAGGATGCACGAATTTCAGACAGCCCACGCACATCTTCCAGTATATTATGAGTCATCTCTGGGTTCCCATAATACCTGACACACTGTGCGGGCCACGGAGACAGTTATCATAGTGTGCTGTGATTTGTATTATTTGACTGTGGTTATTTTTACTGTGATTTTTTTTTTTGCCCAAATACTTTCAATCTGCAGTGGATAGGATGCATGAACGTGGAGCCTACAGATACAGAAAGCCAAATGTATTAATGAGGATTAAGTCAAACTCCTAATCCAGGACCGGTTCCACCTGGCTACTTCGTCATCTCATTAAGCAGTAAGTGGAGAGAACTCTGAGTCTGATGGAGCTGGGGAGTTGATGGGGGGAGCTAGGAGGAGGGGTGTTGGGGAGACCCTGAGCCCATAGGGTTTCCCAGGCATCTCAAAGCTCCGCTCACACCCCCCACCCCCAACTCTCCTCCTCCAGCTGACCCTTGCACTGTGAGGGGTACAGTCCCTCCTGTAGGACAAGCCCTGCTCAGTCCTGCTTCCCCCTATGGCCCCTTCACCCAGAAGCCTCTGCCGGAGAGAACCCTCCTTCCTCCCTCCAAGGGCTGCCCCATACCACCCTCCCTGGGCTCTCTCTCCCCTTCCCAATGCCTGCTGCAGGCAGTTTAATCCTCCCAACACTTCATTACACAGGACCTCCTCTTCATAGTCAGTGTTCGCAGGGGCGAGCCCTGCTCCCAGATGAGCTCAGAGCTCTTTGAAGGTGCTTGTGTTTACCACACATCCATGTGCTGGGCCACCGCTCACCGCTTTGCATGCATTACTTCCCTTAATCCCATCATCACCATCCCAGCCCCTGCCTCTCTCCTGAATTCAATTCTACTCGCCCAAAACCCCAATCTCCCCTCTTCCTCCTCTTCCTTCCCCCTCCTCCTCCCTCCTTCCCCCTCTCAGGTAACAGCATTGCCTGCTGGCCACAAGGCCAGGGACGCTGACATCATCCTGGACACCCTCTTCACTGTCCACCTCCAAAATGCACCCAGGCACTGACTATGAAGGCCCCTGCCTCATCCTCTTTACTTCCCTCTGCTTGGCCTCATCTCAGGCCTTCGCAATATGGCTCCTAAGGGGACCCCCCCCATCTGCAGCCTCTCTCTCCTCCACAATACACAGTGGTGAAAGTGATCATTGTGAAATACCAGCTGGAGCATGTTACCCTTTTGCTTAAAATACTTCATGGTTCCCTATTGCTTTCCAGAGAAAATCAAATTTCTTGCCAAAATGTACAAGAGCTTTGTCCACTGATCCCCTGTATAGGTTACTTTTCTCTCATTGCTGAGACAAAATACCCGACACCCAAAATTAGGGAAGGGAAGGTTTATTTCTTACAGTTCTTGAAGATTTCAGTCCATACTTAGCTGGTTCCAAGGCAGGGTGGCATGGCTGAGGGGCAGCCTGGCTGGAAGCAGCAAGAGCAAATAGGGCAAAAGAGGGGGAAAGCACACCTCCTTCCCAACCTTACATTGTATGCCGGTTCCACCCCTGGGTGGGTGCAGCACTCACACCACCAATCCCAGAGCTAGACAATGAACCAATCACAAATGCTAGATTCAGCCACCTCCAAGACTGCATGAGGCTCGGGGGGCCACCTAGACACAAACCATAACATCCCCCCTTTCCCCTTCCTGGTTACTGTCTTTTACACATTCATTCTCTCTGCAAGGAACAGAAGATCCTACTGGTACAGGCTTAGTCCTCCTCCAAATTCAGCACAGATATCACCTCCGTGATGGCCCCCAAAGTGGGGAGGGGTGCTTCTCCACCTCGCACCCAAGACACTCTGGGATGCCTTCCAGCAAATCTATGGTTTATCTGGCACCCAAGTGCGACCTTCTGAATGAGCAGAAAAGCTTCAAAGAGGACATTACTGTCCTTATTTCAACAGGGTATAAACAGAGGCTCCTCAATCAAGATTTTAAAATGTACCCATGTTCATGTAACTGAGAATATGAAGCCAGGGTTGTCCATCCCCACTCATTGTGCTACCCTCAATGCTTTCCTTGAGCCATCATGGTCCCCAGAATGCAGTTCCTAAGAATGGAGAGGAGGAAGCCTCACTCACCTGGGAGAACTCTGGGGCCAGGCAAGGTGGGAACAGCTATCCCCAAATTTCTGCAAATACTTACTAAACATCTGCGCATTCCTCAAAGTCCTTCAGACAGGTGGGTGCCATCAGTGGCCTGAGATGCCTGCCCACCTCAGAGAGCCTCTCAGGGCTGCCCACATGAGGCCTCTGTCATGGTGTAGGTCTAAAATGTCCCCCCAAAGTCTCATGTGTTCAGAGGCAGGGCTTTCAGAAGGTGACTGGATCATGGGGGCACAACACTCATCAGTGGATTCATCCATTGATGAGTTGGTAGCTGACTGTGCGGCTAGGAAGCAGGGCCTGGTTGGAGGAGGTGGGTCAAGCATAGTGTGCCCCTGGAGGGTATATCTCATTCTGACTCTTGCTTGCTCTGCTTCCTGGCTGCCATGAGTTAAGCATCTTTCCTCCTTCTGGCCCTTTCACCATGATAGTCCTGCCTTAGAGCCAGCTGACCATGGACTAAACCCTTCTGAAACTTTGAGCCAAAATATATCTCCTTTAAATTATGCTTGTCAGGTACTTTGTCCCAGCAATGGGCAAGATAATTAATACAGCCTCCAAGTCATTCAAGAGAGCTACTGGAAGGATCTGGAAGACAGCAGCTTGCTCAAGGACACCTTGGCTTGAGGGCTGCCTCTCTTAAGGGGATGCTAATCTGGAAAGCAAAGTGTCTCTGAGGCTGGCTGTGGGAAAATTCCATCTCACCCCAAAACACCACAGGGAGAATCCATGCAGAGAGCCCCAAAACATCCCAAACACCCTCAGCACTGCTCTAACAGCCTCCTGGCTGAGGACTGGAGCTGACGAGAAGGTTCCTCAGGGCATCAGAACCACTTCCTGAGAGGCTGCTCTCAAGACTGAACATAAACCAAAGGACTACTCCCACAGCCAAAGGACCCTTAGAGCTAGAGCAGGAGAAGCAGGTCATGGCCCCTTGGAACCCAAGTAGGCAGATACAAGGGTCTGAGTCATAGCACAAATGCTCAACCTAACAATGCAGTTATGTCCCGAAAATGCACCAAAAGTTAAAAGTGCAAGTCAAAACGTATTTAATACACCTAACCTGTCAAACATCATAGCTTAGGCTAGTCTGCCTTAAACGTGCTCAGAACACATATTCACCTGCAACTGGGCAAAAAATGTCCTAAAAGAAAGCCTATTTGAAGTAATTGATCCAACACTACAGAGCATCCATTAATCACCTTCAAAGTTCCAGGCTAACATCACCAGAGGACTGGGCCCCACATCACTAGCCCAGGAAAAGACCCAGGCTAAAATCCAAAGAACCGTTTCTACAGAATGTGCGTTGTAAAATTAGAAAGTCCTGCAGCTGTCCCCATGCCGAGGGGTCTCAGAGTCATAGACTGAGTCCGGCCGGCACTGTGGTTCTGGAACCTGAAGAGGCCCACAGTGGAGAACCTGGGAGGGCCCTTGACATCGGGCCAGCCTCCCTCCTGCTCACCTCCACTTTCAACCATGCAGCACTGGGTTCTCCATGGCCATTCTTCCACTAGGGACAAACGTTTCTTCTTTCCTTTGACATCTTTCCCACAAACTGACCCACCCAGTGACCAGCCTTTCTTTAGCACTGACCAGGCTTCTAGAATCACCAACTCATCAAAACTGCTATGAAAGAGTCGCCATGGCCCTCCCGGTTCCCAGAGCCAACAGTTCCCATGTGACCTCATCCTCTGGACCTCTCAACAGCACCTGGCACAGCTGTCCAGGGGCACTTCCAGGTTGTACTGGACTTCCCCAAGAGGACCCCATCCAGACTCTAGGTTTAATCACCATAATCATGCTAATGACCCCCAGAATGTATGACTGCAGTCAAGCACCTGATATGAATGTTCCAAGGACACCTCAAAATTAACATGCTCCAGATGAATCCCAGATCTATCTCCCCGCCCCAGGTGTTCACTATCTCAGAAAATGGCACTGTCACCCACTGAGTTGCTCCAGCCAGAGCCCTGTGAGTCATCCACAAGTTCCCCCATCACCCTCGCTCCCGCATTCCAGGCTGATCACTCCCATCTCCAAAATCTCTGCAATTTGCCCACTTATCTGTCCACAAAGCCACCGCCCAGGTCTAAGCAACGAATATAGCCTCCTCCCTGGTCTCTTGTAGTCATTCTTGCCTCCTCCTCTTCCTTCACACACAGAGGCCCCAGACAATCCAGTCCCTATCTGCCTCACAACCACGTCCTGTTCTTCCGTCCCCAAACCCCTGCATCGAGCCACCACCTTCCAACAACACCAAGTCCTTCCCTCCTGCAACGTCTGCCCATAGCACACCCTCCACATGAAATCCTTTCTCCATCTGTCTCTCTGGCTCCTCATTTTTCAAGTCTCAATTTAAATGCCATCTCCTTAGATAAACTTTTCCTGGTCCCTGTCCAAACAGGCTCCTCCACTCCCATTACACTTTATTTCTATATCCTGTTCACTTCAACCATTTTAGTTAAAGTTGAGTGTCCCTTCTCCAAAATGCTTAGGACCAGTGTTTCAGATTTTGGATTTTTTTCAGTTTTTAGAGTATTTGTGTACTTGCAATGAGAGTGCGGGAACAGGATCAAACTCTAAAGACATAATTCATTTATCTTTCATACATACCTTACAAACACAGCTTGAATGTGATTTTATAACATGTATTTTTCTTGGGCACCTACATTTTGACTGCTTCCCATCACGTGTGGAATTTTCCATGTTGGTGCTCAAAATGTGTCTGATTTGGGAACATCTGACATTTCAGATTTTCAGATTAGAAGCACTCAACCTGGATGCACTAATCTGTTTCCTTGTCTATTGTCTGCCTCCTGCATCACAGAGTATGATCCAAGAAAGCAGCATCCATGTCCACTCCAGAAGTGCTAGCATGGTGCCCGGCAGAGTGGGCACACAAGAAAGACTCGTCAAATGAATAAAGCAGCTCAAAAGTAAAATAAGAATAGGAAGAAGCAGAGACCTAACAGGAAGAAAATAGTAAGTACCAAATGAAGGATACGGACAAGTTTTACAGACTATCCACACAAGGATCAGCCAGGGAAGGCCTCAGGGAGGTAGAAAACAAATTATCCCTCATTGTGATGGTATCTGGAGGTAGAACCTTTGGGAGGTGATTAGGGTTAGACTAGGTCATGAGGGTGGGGCTCTCATGGTGAGATTAGTGACCTTCCAAGAAGAAACTCCATTCTCTCTCCCCCACCCCCAACAAAAAGGACATAACAAGAAAAAAGTCCTTGCCAAAAACACAACCACACTGGACCCTCATCTCATGCTCCCCAAACTGGGAGAAGTAGAATTCTATAATAACCACTCTGCTATGACATCCCATATTAGCCTGAACTAAATTAAAATATAAGGCAAGGAAGGAACCAAATGTTGTGGAGCTTGTGTCCAGGAAGGAAAACAGAAACAACCGGGGAGCCCATGAGAACAACAGAAGACCAGGGTGGCTGAAGGTGTGCCTGCCCCTGCATGAGCAAACACACACACCTACCCACAGGTGAGGCCTCTGGAGTGAACGCTGCACACAGACTGGAATCCTGATTCTCTCAATGTAAGTGGCATCTCCTCAAATGGACCACTCTTCCCATCCCTCCTTAATCCCAACTCCACTAGTAAGGCGGGGGCCTTCCCTGGACTGGGGCCACACCTCGTCTGTGTGGGGTGTGAGCTTTGCAGAGCCCAGATACCTGAAGAGCAGTCTAGGTGTGAAGGGTTTAAGGACTCTAGAGCAGCAACATGCACAAACCCTGCCTTGTAAACTGGGCATCTAGTTTACCTCCCCAGGGCCCTTAGTAATGTAGTAGTCAACATTCCAGCCTTGCCCTCACATGCCACAGGAAGTTCCAGAGAAAGCATTTGGGCACACTGGCCTGCAATGAAAGGTGAGCAAGCACATATAGAAAGCTGCAGCAGGAGCCAGCATGGGATGCCAAGGAAAGGTAGATCTTGGGGTCCCTGGCATGGTGGAGCAGTCATAGCGCTGCCCACAGACAGAGCCTGTCTCAACCACAGCCTTGCAATAGCCTTCCCTCCAGAAAGTGGGGAGGTCTTCACCCAGACACTATCTAACTGTGATACAGCTTGGAACCAATATAAACCATAACTATCAGCCAATAGATGCTATCCCCACAGCTACCACATTAGTCCAAAGAGAGTCTGTAAGTCACAAGGGCAATCAACAGCGTCTTGCATTAGTCTCTAAGTTCTAGAAGGAAACTAGGAAACTAATTCTAGAAGGAAACTTCCAGCCCCTTCTTCACTGACTCTCCAACCCTAACACAATGGCAGGCCCAATGTAGATGATCAATAAATTGTGAAATCAATAGAAGAATGGTCAGGAGATCCCCATTTCCTCTGTTTTAGGCATCCATCCCACTGCCCCAGGAATGACTGTTTGGGTTCCATACAGATCCCTCCTGCATCTCCCATGCCTATGTCAGGCATCACTAATTGATCACAGCCTTCTTTGCCACTGAGCTAAGAGGCAGATTTGACAAACTTCTGCAGGGAGCTAATAAAGTTGGTCTTCAAGTAGAGGCAGAAGTTCTTATTGAGAAATCAAGGAGTCCTTTGAGAATCTAATGAACACAACAACATTCTCTTTGAAAACATACATAAAATATGGTGTACAACTTCAAGATTTTCAAAGAGTTCTTCCTCAAAAGAAATGAAGGTTTAGAAGCTCCTCAGCTCACGTACCCCTACACAAAGAACCACAACCTATTATTCAGAGATGATCCCTAAAAACACCAGTGACTTAATTACTTTCTCTCTGTAGGATAAAATACCTGACACCCAAAACTTAAAGGAGGAGAGGTTTATTTTTGGCTGACAGGTACAGTCCATGGTTGACTGGCTCCAAGCGGAATGACTTGAGGGAAAGTCGTTCTGGGCAGAAGAAAGCTGATCACTACTGGAAGCAGAGAGTAAAGGGAGGAGCCATGGAACCTCCAACCGGACCCTCCTGCTAACAGCAAGCCAGCTATTCACCCCATGATCCAACAAGCTTCTAAAAGCCCCTTCTGGGACATGAGGTTCTTGGGAAACCCCTAGATAAAAATCATAGCAATCAGCCGATAGACACTCCAGAGAGCCAAAGAGATACTGAGCAACAGTCCCAGGGAGCCAAGAGTCAAATCCCTGACCTGTTCATCCTTCCTAACTAAAGACAGTGGACACCCCCTGAGCTAGACAACAGAGACAGCTCCCAGAGGGACTCCTTCCTGCTTCCCCAGCAGAGCCCCAAGT
>RJWT010005621.1:0-30582 GCA_004365215.1 Cuniculus paca | reverse complement strand
GTAATACTTTCTTTCAGGAGTGATTTAGGAAGACTTCCTTCTCTTTCAATTTCATTAAAAAGTTTGAGGAGTATTAGCATTAAGTCTTCCTTGAATTTCTTGTAGAATTCAGCTGAGAATCCATCAGGACCTGGACTTTTCTTGGTTGGGAAGGTTCTAATTACATTTTCAATTTCCTTAACTGAAATTGGATTATTCAGTAGTTTTACCTTTTCTTGACCCAGTTTTGATATTTGATGTTTGTACAAATCTGTCTGTTTCTTCAGTGTTATCGAACCTATGAGAGTAAAGATTTTCAAAGTAGGTATTGATGATCTTCTGTATTTCCATAGGGTCTGTAGTGATTTCACGCGTTTCCTTCCTTATTGCATGGATTTGAGTTTCTTCTTTCCTTTTTTAAATAAGGTTGGCTAGCAGCTTATCAATTTTATTTATTCTTTCAAAGAACCAGCTCTTTGATTCGTTGATTCTTTGTGTTGTTTTCTTAGTCTCAATTGCAATAATTTCTGCTCTGATCTTTGTAATTTCCTCCCTTCTTTTGGCTTTGTGTTGGGCTTGCTCTTTTTCTAGATGTTTGAGCTGTAACATCAGATTGTTTATTTGTGTTCGTTCCATTTTCTGGATGTGGGAATTCACTCCAATAAATTTCCCTCTGAGGACTGCTTTCACTGCATCCCACAGATTCCGGTAAGTTGTATTTGTATTTTCATTTGCTTGTAGATATGGTTTAATTTCTTCTTTAATTTCCTCTGTGATTCACTGCTTGTTTAGGAGTGTACTATTTAATTTCCATGTGTTTATGGAGTGTTTGCAGTTTCTTTTGTCATTAATTTCCAGTTTGATGGCACTGTGATCAGATAGTATGCATGGGACAATTTTGATTCCTTTGCACTTACTTAAGCATGTTCTATGGGCTAATATATGGTCTATTCTAGAGAATGTACCATGTGAAGCTGAGAAGAATGTATGCTCTAATGTTCGGTGGAAAACTCTGTAGATGTCTGCCAGGTCCATTTGTTCACAGGTTTGATTCAGTTCTGTTATTTCTTTACTGATTTTCTGTCTAGGTGATCTGTCTCTTTGTGTCAAGGGGGTGGTAAGGTCTCCCGTTATAATTGTGTTATTGCTTATTTGATTTTTCATGTCTAGTAATATTTGTTTTATATAGTTGGGTGTTCCTATATTTGGTGCATATATATTTGAGATTGTTATTTCTTCCTCTTGGAGTTTTCCCCTAACCAGTATGTAGTGACCTTCTTTATCTCTTTTGACCATTATTTGTAGTTCACATCGTCTGTGAACAAAATAGCTACCCCTGCTTTTTTCTAGGTTCCTGTTGCATGGAGTATTGTTTTCCATCCTTTGACTTTCAATCTATGAATTTTCTTTTGAGTTAGATGGGTTTCTTGTAGACAGCATATGGTTGGATGTTGTTTCTTGATCCATTCTGCCAGTCTGTTCCTTTTGATTGGTGAATTGAGGCCATTTACATTAATGGTTATAACTGATATATACTGGCTTGTTTTGGTCACGTTATCTTTCTGCAGTGGTTTCTTTACCTTTTCCCTTTACTTAATTGTTTGCCCTGCTTGGTGTTCTTTTTCTGTTGATATTTTTGACATTGTAACTATTTTCATGTCTATCTAGAATATCTTTCAGTATTGTTTGCAGGGTTGGTTTGGTGGTCATGAAGTTCTTCAGCTGTTCTTTGTCATGCAAGTATCTTATTTCTCCATCGATTTTGAAAGATAGTTTTGCAGGGAACATCAGGCTGGGTTGGCAGTTGTTTTCCTTTAGGACTTGAAATGCTTCACTCCATGCTCTTCTTGACTTCATTGTTTGTGTTGAGAAGTGTGCTGTGATTCTAATGGACTTTCCTTTATAGGTGATTTGCTTCTTTTCTCTCACAGCTTTTAATATTCTGTTCTTACGGTGAGGAACGGCGATAATTATATGTCTGGGTGTTGATTTATTTTGTTTATGGCTAGTTGGTGTTCTATATGCTTCACTTATCTGTATGTCAGTTTCCTTTCCCATGTTTGGGAAATTTTGAGCTATTACTTCTTTAAATAGTGTTTTTACATCATTTGTGTTTTCTCCTCCTTTTTCATTTACACCTATCAGCCTTATATTGTTTTTCTTTGCATCATCTTGCAACTGCTGAATTGCTATTTCCTGATTCCTTGTTATTTTTAAAAGATGTTTCCTTTCTTCCTCACTAGCTGCAATCATGTCTTCAAGGTCTGAAAGTCTATTTTCACATTCAAGAGGTGGCTTTGCCAGCTTCTGATGGCATTCTTGATTTCCTGGATATCTCTTTAAATATGCTTCATGCATTCTAATTCTTTTTTGTATTGTTCATTCAAGGTTTCCATGCTTTTGCAGTGTTCCTCTATTTTTCCAACTATATCTTGTTTAGATGTGCTTAGCATTTCTTTCATTACATTGATCATCTCTTGTTTTACTTGGGAAATTATTTCTAATCTCAGTTCCTTTAAAGTTTCATGGAGTTGTGTCTTTACTTCAGTTGCTATCATTTCAGAAGTTTCAGGTGTGTGGCTTGTATTTTCTTCTATGTCCATGTCTCTTTGGCTTGTTTGGGAAGGACTGGAGGTGCAAGATTGCATTTTGCTCTTTCATTTTGTCATTTTCCTATCTTCTACTGTGGCAGGTGAATCCAACATGCACAGTTGAGGTGCCAAGGCTAGGTGAAATTCACAGTGCATGCCAGCAGCTCTAGTCAAGACTACCAGTGTGGCTGTTCTGTTGCTGGGTGCTGTTTGAGCGGAGCCCAGGCAGGACCCTAGGGATCCTCCGAACGTTCTGGGCTGATGGGGGGCTAGGCACAGATCCCTACCGGTGTGGTCGCGAGTTCCCAAGCTGCACTGCACCGCTAGATGGAATTTACTGTGTGCGCCTTCAGCTGAAGCCAGGCCCAGAGCAGCAGCTGCTACGCTGCTCTCGGGTGAATGGGCGGGGCCCAGGTTGGACCCCAGGGACGCTCTGAACGTCCTGGGCTGATGGTGGGATGGGCACAGATCCCTACTGGTCCAGTTGTGAGGTCCCAAGCCACACGGCTAAGTGGAATTCGCTTTGCGCGCTTTCTACTCAAGCCGGGCTCACAGTAGTAGTTGCTACGGTGCTCCAGGGTGAATGGGCAGTGGCCAGGCAGGACCCCAGGGATGCTCCAAACGTCCTGGGCTGATGGTGGTCGATGGGCGCAGATCCCTACTGGTCTGGTTGCGAGGTCCCAAGCTGCATGGCTAGGTGGAACTTGCTGTGCGCGCCTTCAACTCAAGCCGGGTCCAGAGCAGCAGCTGCTACGCTGCTCCGGGGTGAATGCTCCTTTTCTTTCTTATATCTTTGGATTTATTGACCCATCTATCTTCTGTGCTCTTTATTTGCCTGGCTTACTTTCTTATTAAAGTATCATCTAGACAAGAGAGGCTTTTTGTGACTATCATGTAAAATATTACTCTATATTCCATTATCAATAGATATTTCATTATTGTGAGTTTGTATTCTAAGACTTATCTGTCCTGGTACCTCCTGCTTTTTAAATTTGTAGTGTATATTTGGTTCCTCCCATTAGAGCAAGGACATTTTAATTTTGTCTGTTGCCAGGGTCCATAATAGTACCTGTCACATAGTAGGTACTGTACAAATATTTGTATAATGCATGAACATTTAAACAGCACTCAATTGGTAGAAGATCTAGAATTCTAAACACTGCAACTAAAACATAGGTTAATTATAATTCATAAAAATTTTTTGGAATGATTGTATTTGTAGTCATTGAGCATCTACTATCTTGAAGATCCTTGGATATCAGTCTGTGAACATGACAGGCAAGGTCCTTAATGTCCTAGAACTAAAAGTCTTCTATTCTACAGTAAATAAACAGGCTTGACTTTTATACTGAATCAATGCCCAGATATGTCTAGATAAATACATAAAACCCATATTATAATTTTCTTGCCAACTTGCATGATTCAGCTATTTTATTTAGGTAAAATCTTAGTTCCTTCTGTTTTTTCTAATAGTTTTTAAAATAAGTTGTCGCAGTGATTGACTATCTCTATTTCCTTATTAAATGTATCTTTCATTTTCTCCTGCAATATATCTAAAATATTGTTTGCAATTATAGTCAAACATTTTTTTTTGGCAGATTCAATGATCAATTCTTAGTTTTCTTTATTTCTAGAAATTCTTTGGAATGTACAATCCTAACTTACCTTCTTTGTCACTAATTAGTCCTTTGTCTCCCATCATTAAAAGAAGAAAAGAGAACATACATCAGGGTGAAACACCATACTGTATAGTTTAGTATGGGTTATGTTCATTATAGAAATTGAATAGAGACATTAGAAGAAAAAAAAGGAAAAGGAGAACTGGACTAGTGGCCTGTATCCCAGCTGTCTGGGGTCTGAAACAGGAAGGTCACAAGTTTGAGCTCAGCCTGGGCAGTTTACCTACTTGGTGAGACCCTGTCTCAAATAATAATAATAAAAAGTTCTGGAGATGTAACTCATTCCAAAGCACCAGGGTTCAATTCCCAGTACTGTGAAGGGTACAGGGTAGAAAAGGAAAGGAAGAAAGAAAAAGGCGAACAACAGAAGCACGTAAAAGTGCAGAGTAAGAGATTGTGCAGAAAGAGGAGAGCCCTTGCATAGCAATAAATAGCAAAGCCTTAGGCATAGCAGTGACAGTTTAACATTTGACTACATTACAAAACAGAATAGAATAAAGATTAACATATACCTCTCTCAGTCTTGGCTTTATTGCTTTATTGTGATCTTGAGTAATGGTTGTGTGTGTGTGTGTGTGTGATACAGGGATACTCAACCACCGAGCTACATTTTCAGTCCTTTTTTATTTTTTATTTTGAGACATGTTCTTTCTAAGTTGCCCTAGGCTGAGCTTGCAATCTGTCTTGGTTACTTTTTTCTTGTTCATGAGACAAAATACCTGATGCCTAAAATGAAGGAATGAAGTTTTATTTAGCTTACAATTTGTGGAGGTTTCAGTCCATACTCACCTGGCTCCAAGGCAGGGTGGCATAGTTGAGGGATAACCGTTCATGGTGGCTGTGGCAGATACCAGAAGCGACCAGAGCAAAAGGACAAAAGGGAAGAGCAAGCCACTTTCCTTCCCTTATATTGTATGCAAGCTACCTGCCCCAGGGCGGGTGCCACACTCACACCACCAGTCCCAGCTCTAGACAGTGAACCAATTACAAACACTAGATTCAACCATCTTTAAAAGGCCTGCCCCTCACATCTGCATGAGGCTTCAGGGGGACATCCAGACACAAACCATAACATAATCTTCTTGCTTTAGCTTCCTAAATACTGTACTGTAGCTGGGATTACAGGCATATGCCCTTGTACCTGGCTGTAAACAAATTTTCTGACTTTTTTGTGCCTGTATTAGATCATCTACATAATGCATTTCATATTTTTATGGTGATGTATACATAGCACAAACTCTGTCTATGAAAAATAAATACATGCTATATGTGAACCACCATTATTATTACTAACTGCCTGTTGTTCCTAAGGTATTACTTTAGAAGAACTTGCTCTTTTTCATGTCTTCATGTCATTTCTACCTTCACAACTGTTGTTGAGTAAGAAGATAACTAATGCCTACTATGTGCTAGCCACTGTACTTAGTACTAAGAAGTGAAAGATGACATTTCCCATTTTAAGAAGATACACATTTGCTAGAGGAAGGCAATGAGAACAAAATGCTGCATGAAAGGTTAGTAGAAAATGTACAAAATACTTAGAGGAAAGAGAACTGTTTTGTAGAATTAAATTATGTAAAGAAGATAGCAGTAAAACTGAGAGGTTAATTGTGAACAGCCATTTGGTTTCCTGACTTGCATGGGAGTGCATTCCAGGCAGAAGAAATGGCTTTCATTAATGTGCAAAAGTATGAGAGCCATTTGTGCTCAGGAAATTATAAGTGGCATTCTATTGCTTGGTACATAAGATGTTATCAGATAGTGGTGGTTAATGGTATCAGACAGTGATAGGCAGTAGGCCAGGTCTTGGAGAGCTTTGTATGCCATTCCTGCAGATTAGATTTTATCCTGTATGTAGACTGGAGCCATTGAACACTATTGCTGAGAAGAGTGAGATTACATCTTTTCTCACTAGAATGAGAATTCTGGGAAATAAATGGTAGGGTGACCATCTGAGGATGGTGAAACTTGAAGAGCAGACTAGAGAAGGGGCCACTGGATTAGTATAGCAAAAAAAGAGAAGAGAAAGCATCTGATGGCGGTAATGAAGGTAGAAGAAGACTGGTACAATACTGAGGCGATAGAATTAACAGGAATTGATTAGATATGGGATGTAAGGGAGAAGAAGGAATCTAGAATGATTTTTGCTCTTGAGTAACCCAGTGAATATTATTTTTAAAATAAACCTAAAGGAGGTAATGCAGGTTTGGGAATGATAATAATACAACAGAGTGAAGGGGCAGGGAAAGATAGATCTGTGGGTATAAATTTATTGTGTATTAATATGAAATAGATTGTAATAAATACACTTGTTGTGATCTCTAGACTAAGTAAAAAACACAAGAGGAGATACAGCTTAAAACACTCCTGTATTTAAGAGAAATAAAAACAATACATGAAAAACTATTTTTTGCTTAAAATATTTTGGCTATAAAAGAACAAACAAAATCTTTTGAATAGAAAACACCTATCAATGTAAAGACCCAAATCTAGCCTTATCAATAGAAATATCAAGTGGACTTTAACCAAAAGGCAGAGATTGTAAGAAGATGAAAAAGCAATCCAACTACATGCTGTGTATAAGAAACATATTTATATTTAAACACATATTTATATTTAAAAGATTGCATACAGATGCCATGGAAACAATAAGTATTAGCAAATTGAGTTGGTTATATTAATATATACCTGAAAAAATACACCTTTAAACTGAGGAATGTTACTGGAAAAAAATATTCTGTAATAATAAGACATATTCATCCAAAAACACCTGAAAAAATACATGAAACAAATAGGTCAGAACTGAAAGAAGGAAAACTAATCAAATATAGTTAGAGATTTTAATATTCTTTCCAGTAACTGGTAAAACATAGAAACAGAAAACCAATATGAGTATAATAGATTTAAACAACACTGTCAGTCATCTCAATACTTTTGATAACTGTGGAACATACCAGCTAACAATAGCAAGTGTTATTTGATGCTAGGTATTTACCAGGCTAGACCATTTTGGGGGCTATAGTAAATCTTAATTAAACTTTAAGTTCACTAATGAAAAGTGAACACACAGTATGACTTCTACAGTATAACATTTAACAAATGACTTAAATTAGAAGTCAGTAACCAAGAGTAGTTTCTGAATGCATTAAAATTGAACATTTCACTAGTATATAACTCAAAAGCTCAATAAATTAGAGAATTTCTTGAACTGAATGACAGTGAAAACACAACATGTCAAAATTTATGGGGTGTAGTTTGAAGCAATTCTGTTTCCTTTTTTTTGCAGGGGTCTAGTGCTAGAGGTCAACTTTAGGGCCTTGAACATACTAGGCAGGAGCTATACCACTGAGCTACATCTCCAGACACAGTTGAAACAATTATTAGAAGGAGATTTATAGCTTTAAATGCTGATTTAGAAAGGAGCAGTTTAAAATCATTGTTTTTGCCTACATCTATGTTTTCAAGAATTTTATCTCTTTTATCTTCAGCAGGTTAAGTGTTTCTGTTTTAACATTTAGATTTTTGATCCAGTATAATTGTAGTTTAGTTTATGGTAAGAGAGATGAATCCAGACTCAATCTTCTTCATGTGGACAGCCAGTTTTCCCAGCATCATTTATTAAAGAGGCTGTCTTTCCTCCAGTGTGTTTTTTTTCTCCTTCGTCATAGATCAGATAGTTGAATGTACCTGGAATGGTTTCTGCATCCTCTATTCTGTTTCATTCATCCACATGTGTTTTGTTGCTAGTAGCATACTGTTTTAATCACTGAATCTTTGTAGTATAACTTTAAGCCTGAAACTGTGATGGCTTCTGCATTACTCTTGTTGCCCAGGATTGCTTTTGTTATTTTGGGTCTCTTCTGGTTCCACATGAATTTTGGGATTTTTTTTTTCTAGTCCTGTGAGGAAAGCTGTTAGTATTTTAATGGGGTTGCATTAAATCTGCGTATCAGTTTTGGAAGTATGAACAGAACCCCAATTGCTTAAGAAACAATATCAAGAATCAATAAGTGGTATCTCATCAAATTAGAAAGGTTCCAGAAAGCCGGGTGTGGTGGCGCACACCCGTAATCTCAGCACTCGGGAGGCTGAGGCAGGAGGATCGCTGTGAATTCAAGGCTAGCCTGGGACATGTAAGCAAGTTCAAGGCCAACCTTCACTAACTACATAGCGAGACCCTGTCTCCCCCATCAAAGAAAAACAATGAAAGAAAGAAAAAAGAAAGAAAGAAAGAAGAGAAAAGGCAGCTTCCTGAAAACTTAACCTGTTTCCAGTAAAGGAAACAACCAATAGAGTAGAGAAAACCAGCAGAATGGGAAAAAATCAGTCAGTTATTCCTGAAAGAGAGAACTAAAGTCTAGAATACATAAAGAACTCAAAGAAATTAGATCCTCCAAATAGAAGACCCAGTAAAAAAATAAATGGGCAACTGAAATAAACAGATACTTCTCAGAAAAGGAAGAATAAGTACAAAAGGCCAATAAATACATGAAAAAATGTTGCATATATCTGGCCTTTAGGGAAATGAAAATTAAAACAACACTGTAATTCTATCCTAGTAAAAATGGCTATCATCAAAAAATCAAATAGTAACAGCAACTACTGATGAGGAAAAAGGAGCTCTTCTGCATTGTTGGTGGAAATGTAAACTAGTACAATCCCATAGAAGTCAGCGTGGAGATTCCTCAAAAAGACTAAAACTATAAATTCTATTCCACTCAGCTATTCCCTTTGTAGATATCTTCCTGAAAGAGTTAATGACATCATATTACAGTAATACACATGCATATCTATGTTTTTAGTAGCACCACTCATGATAGCTAAATCTTGGAAGCCTGTATGTTCATCAGCAGATAAATGAATAAAGAAAACATGGTATTTACACACAATGGAGTTCTCCTCTGCCATAAGGAAGTATAAACTTGAGTCATTTGTAGGAAAATGGATGTACCTTGAGATCATAATGCTAAGTGAAACAATCAGACACATAAGCTTAAATATCACATGATTTCTCTTAATTGAGAAACCCAAATTATAAAGAGAGCAAAATGAAAGATAGATAATAGGAAGTAGGGAAATAGACCTTTTTTAAAGGCAGAGGGGTTCAAGAGATGGAGGGAAAGGTGATGAAGAAAGAATTAAGATATGTTATATACATGTACCAGGGAATGTACTAGAATATTTCTAATTTCTAAAAGAAATATGTACTAATAAACAGTGAAAATTGAAAAATATATAGCAGAGAGAAGAAAGGCAGAATTTATCAAGTAGCCTTTTAGGGAGCTGCTTTCAGGTGCTTTACATTGATCCTTCACTATCTCATCTGTAAAATGGAAATGTCTTTTAAACTAAGCCCAAGAGCCTGGTCTGGATTTGAAAAAGCTAAGAAGATAAGATAGGAAATGACAGTCTGTAAGACCAGTCATCTACAATGGCAAAAACACAAAAACTATATGCTGTTTCTAGTGGTCATAAAATGCTTAAATTGATGAGCATCACTCAGTTGGGGCATAATAGTCAAAACTACAGACTTACAGACTAATTTGTATGTGATACTTCTTAGTGGTGACATAACTTCCCTGAGCCTCAGTTTTCTCATTCCAAAACAGCTACTTCTCAGGGCTTTGAGGAAAGATTAAAGCAGATAATAGACAAAAAAAACTAGGCATTTAGAAAGAAAATAATTGTTTTAGGCATCTACCTCCAGAACCTAACCCCCCCAAAAAACTGAAAGTAAAAGAAAGAAAATAATAAAGATCAGTGTAGAAATTGC
This sequence comes from Cuniculus paca, assembly GCA_004365215.1. NCBI lineage: Eukaryota > Metazoa > Chordata > Mammalia > Rodentia > Cuniculidae > Cuniculus > Cuniculus paca. The sequence continues at coordinate 20,560 of RJWT010005621.1, read as the reverse complement.
AGAAATAATTGAAATGGAAAAAAAATCACTGAAAGCAAAACTAGCTCTTTAAACAGGTTGATAAAGTTGATGAAACTTTAGCTGGACTGTTCATTTTAAAAACTTCAAGATAAACCAAGTGTATTAGTGCATGCCTGTAATCCCACCACTCTGGGATACTGAGGTAGTATGATCACAAGTTCAAGTTATGCCCGCGCAGTTTAGCAAGACCCTGTCTCAAAATGAAAAATAAAGAGGGGCGAGCGCATAGTAGCTCAGTGCGAAGGCCCTGGGTTCAATCCTCATTAATACCACCCTTCACACACACAAATGGAAGATATAGACTGTCAATACCACAAAAAGACATAAGGACTGTATATACCCTCTAGGCATTTAATGAGAAAACAGTAATATTTTAATGAATCTGACAAATTGGGTAATTGATAAATTCCTGGAAATACACAAATTACCAAAAGTATTGGAAGAAATACGGCATCTTAAATAGCTCTACATCAGATAAAGTTAAATAGTAATTTTTAACTTCCTTCAGTGAAAAGTACAGGCCTACCATGTCCTCCTATTGGAGAATTCCATTCAACATTTTAAGAAACAGGAAAAAAATTTTTTTATTTGCTTGTTTTAGGTTGGTACTGGCTTAAAAACTCAAATCTTCAGGATCTATTACCACTTCTGATTTTATATTTGTAAGTGTATAAATACATTTTTTAGTATTCCATCAACTACCTTCACTTCAGTTTTTTTTTTTGTTTTTTTTTTTTTTGGTTTGGTTGGTTTTTTTGGGCACCAGGTATTGCACTCATGACCCCATGCTTGCCAGGCAGATGCTGTGCCACTGAGCTATCTCCCTGACCCACTTCAGTATATTTTAATGAACTTTCTCTCCTTTTAAGAATTAATATGTAATAATTGTACATACTTATGGAGTACAGTAGAATAATTCAGTACGTGTGTACAGTGTGTCATGATCAAATCAGGGTAATTTGTATCTCAAACATTTATCATTTAAAAATTTTTAAATGCTTCAAAAATTGTCATCCTTGAGGAAAGGCCACTGTAATCTTTTTTGCAGTATTTCAGTTTTAGTATATGTTCTGGGAAAGCAAATACTCTTTCCTTTTTAAGTGTCATTCTTTTCCCACTTGTATTACCACAATATTAGACTTAAAATCTTGAAGTCATTTATTTGTTCTTTCTTCAAGCAATTGTTTGTCACATTTACACCTTACTAATTACCTGCATATTGGTGGAGATATCAAGTAAGTGGTTGGAAATCATGAGTGAGGTTGTAGATGGAGATACAAGTTTAGCAATTATGAATGACTAAATGGTATTTAGAGCTCTGTGTCTGGATGACATCACTTGGGTGGGTGTGCAAGGATACATACAGTAAGAGAGGCCGTCTGACTGAGCCCCAATGTAGTAAAGCTAAATCAAGACAACCGTTAAGTCAGGGAGAATGTGTTTCAGAGGACAAGTCAAGATATTGTGCGAAGAGGGGAGCTATTCTGAGTGAGCCGTTGTTGTGAGGTCAAGTCACGTGAACTCTGAGAAATGACTATCAGATTTGGCAGTGTGTGCTGCAGCACTCAGCTCTCAAAGCTCCTCGGGGGAGGGGCCAAGAGGATGGAGACAGAAAGACAAGAGAAAGTATACAGAAAGCTGAGGTCAGGTGGAGCCCTCTTGGGATGGGAGGAAAGGAACTGCTCAACCACCGCAGTGTGTTTGTTTATACATTGGTCATGTGCCATCCTTTTGCTTAACCGGCTCGCCTCTCAGGCCTGTGTTCTCAGGGCTGGAACACCTGTTTGCCTGGGGCGCTCTGTGCCCTCAGGGTGTTCCTTGGGCACTTCACCTCTCAGCTCAGCACCTGTGAACAATCACTAGCTCAGTCTTTCCTGACAAATGTGACGGTCATTGGCAGGGTCACTGACAAGATTATTTGCAGTGGAATAATGGGAATGATAACCTGATTGGAGTAGTTATGAGCAAATGAAAGAAGGAGAGACAGAAAGGATATAAAGCTTTTGTTTTTTTTGAGAACTTAATGTACCGAAGAATATTAGATGGTGACTGGAAGGCTATGTGAAGTCGTAAGAGACTTCTTTGATTTTTAAGATGGGAAACTTTATATAGCAAGTTTGTAAACTAATGGAGATTTATTCAGGAGATTTTATAGCAAATTTGTAGTCTAGTAAGGATTATTTAGGAAAAGCAAGGAAAATTAACCATGTGGAAGAGAGAACGGAGGAACAGTCTCCCTTTACAAGTGAGTGGGTTAGGGCACTGATGAAAAGGGCCTTTGGTAGATGCACAGAGTTTATGTGTAGTGACAGGAAGGAAGGTAGTAGTACATTCAGGTGTCACCAAATAATTTTTCAGCTCTTACTTCGTACAGGCACTATTCTATGGAAATAAAAGACTGCATCAAAGAGATTAAATAGACTTACGAAGAGTTTAGCCGGTTATCTCACTTTTATATTAACATCTTACTGTTTGTTATATAGTATATCATATTGTATAGTACTCATTATATCAGAATGTGATACTGAAAAGTTAAGTCATCAAGTAGTGAATTACTAAAAAGATATTTTGTGAGTTATATTTGAGTCGGGATATTATATTTGAGTTAAAATGATAGTGACCAAATCATAGGACCATATAATTTATTTTTGGAGTCTTCTGTACAATTCTTTGAATATTCTTGTTTTCTCCCTGACTCTATTTTTCTCTTTGGCGTATTTAGTTGTAGCTCCTTTTATACGTTAATAGAGATCAAACTGATTTTATAATCTAACAAATTAAGTTGCAGTTCTTAATTCTTATCTCAGGCCAGTTTCTGTAGGTTTTTGCACAGTAACGAGTTGCTTTCAGACTTTATTATTCATTGTGGTATTGTTTCCATTGCTAAATCTTACTTTTTTTTTTTTGCTTCATTTCTTTATGAAAAGGCAGATCAGATAACTGAGGACAAAGGTAGACTAAAAAGTCCTGAAAAGATTTCAAGGGTTCACTTTTAGCTTTAATCATAGATTATTTTATAGATTTTAATTGTCATCTATGTTTTAAAGCAGAGTAAACATTATTGCATCTGTTGTCTATAGTGGTACAAGGACATTACCACAAATTTAGTGGCTTAAGGAAACACATAGTTACTATGCCACCATTTCTGTTTGTCCGGAATGGGTGTAAGCTGAGCTGGGACTTCTGCTAAAGGGTCTCACATAGTGGTGTCACCTCAGCCTTGACTGAGGGCCCACTCTCAGACTCAGAGCTTGTTGGCAGAACTCAGTTCCCTCCCCTGAGATGATTGGTGTCCATGTGTCAGCTCAAAAATTTGCTGCTTGCCTCTTTACTGCTAGTAAGAGCCTCTTCCAAGGGAGGCAGTGGGGTCTTGGGTAGTGTAGTCACATGCACATAATCACTGTCTTGTGGTTAGAGTCGAGTTGTGAGCCTCATCTACCTACACCCAGTGAGAGGTGATCACAAAAGAGATGAACTAGGAAATGGGGACCCTAGTTGCCACCCGCAGGTGTACTACAACTTATTTGCTGTATTCTTACATGGATATGTGTTAATCTTCTTCAGTAATTTTTGTTACTTGTTTAGATGTAGTGATAATTTTGGATTTTTAAATTTTTCTATCCAGATTCCATTGGCCGTGACATTCCCAAAATGCTTGCATTATTTAAAAATGGACATGAAATTAAGGTAGATGAAGAAAGGGAGAACTTTCTCACGACCAAAATAGCGACAGTAAGTTACAATGGAAATAATAAAATAATCTTCTTTTATTTTTTGTTTAATTTATTCATGAATAATTTATAAAATACATTTGAACTTGTTTTTGGATCTAGCATTAGAAGTGGTACTAAACATATAGAGTCTGCCAAAAAGATGTATACACACTTCAGGAAAAGGAAAATAGTGTGATGTTTTTTCAACAGACGGTGTTGCCCTCATATGGGGGAACCATAGAAGATGTCATATATCACAGAAAACCCACTACTTTGCCGGCCTCTAGAAAAGAAATTGAAAATACATGTGCAGTAATCTCAATGACCAAGGTTACCCAAGCAGCAGTTTGCCATACTAATAAATGACTGGAAGCTAATGGCCACCACTTTGAGCACCTGTTGCAATTGTAGAGGCCAAAGGTAACTTGTACTAATCTCATGATGTCACAATAAATTTAGTATTAAAATATTTATACAAGTTTTTCTTTTCCTGCAATGTATATACATTTTTTGGCAGTCTTTGTGTGTGTATAATTTTTTCTTGTTCTGTAAATTGAACGCATACATTTTAAGGATACCTGAGAATTTCTTCCTTCCAGAATTATGTGCTACTTATTCACATTTATGTGTATTTTGCCTTATTTATCTATTCTAAGCATGTAATTTTTGTTATCTAATGTTATTGAGAGTAGGATATAGATCTTGTATATCCTATAGAGCGTACAGTGCTGAGCATGTAGTACTTGTTTAGAAATACTTAATGGAATCAAGTAATTTGATTTATTTGCGTGAATTATGTCTGACTGATTTAAAAATTGTTTTTCTATTTATGGGACATGCTGGAAATCAGTTTTCAATTCCATTTTTAGAACACTAATATAGATATATCAGGATTATAAAACTATGTTTACTGTTTTCACTACCTGTATATTTAAAGCTATTTGCAAATATATATTTTTTATAGTACAGAATCTTGGAAGTGCCTATTTAACATGTAATTTTTTTATCTGTTCATAACTAGGAATAATAATGATATTGATAGCAAAATTTAAACAGTACCTACCAAGTGTCTGATGATGTTGTAAATACGATCTGTAATTCTTTCTTTTAATTTTCAAGCATATGAGAGGTAAAATTATCATCCTCACTTTATAGATAAAAGTATGGAAGCTCAGAGAGGTTGAAAACCTTTGTACGGTTTCACAGTGAAAATGAGACAGAATAGGTCAATATTTGAAGCTTGAGAACACCCTCAAGTGTCCAGGCTTTTTATCCCATGCCATCTTGCTTTATGGCTAGAATGATTTTTGTTATTCTTTCTCTTTCTCCTCCTGTTCTGTTCTTAACAGAAATTCTGCATTACAGGCAGCAGCTAGTACTCCAAGCTAATTGAGCTGTGTTCACTGTAGATCATGAGAACTGTAGAAAAAGCATTCAGCTAACTTTATGGTAGGAAAACTTGCCTTAGAAAGGGCGCACAGCAGATTTACTGCAGCCAGGGATTGTGAAATACCTACTTGCAGCATTATCATCAAAGGTCAGCTTCAACTTACTTGACCTGAGCTCTGCTAGAATCTAGTACTGAAATTTCCTTGTTCCCCAAAGTCCTTGGCAGAGCTTTTTATTTCTTAGAGTTGACAATACTGTCATCTAAAAGGGCAAAAATCCAGGTGCAGATTTTAAGGGTTGTTCTGGAATTATTGAGACTTGAGTTTGAATACCTGTTCTAGGTAAGAGATGATAGACTTCAAGCAATTTCCTTAAAACTGTGCCTCAAATCTCCTCATCTATAGAATGTGTATACTAATACTTATTTTATAATGTGGCTTTGAAGATTAGATAAAATTTTTAAATGGTAGTACTTGTTGGTTCCATTGCTTTGGTTGGCTTTTGGGGACTATAGAATATCCTTATAATTTTCTTCATTAAATATATATTTTCAGTATATTCAGTAGTTAATAGTTTGTATACTTCCTGACTTAAAGTGTAAGAAGCGCTGGGGATTTAACTCAGTGGCCTAAGCACTTGCCTGGCAAGCATGAGGTTGTGAGTTCAATACCTGGTGCTGCAAAAAAAAAAAAAAAAAAAAAAAAAAAAGTGTAAGAAGCCAAAACAGCTCATCTGTTCTTTTCAACAAATACTATAATGATTAAGACATGGGCTCCAGATTATATTGCCTGGATTTTTGGGAGACAGAGATTTTTTTTCCTCAATGAAAAAGTATAATGATATAGTAGATAGAGACCTAATTTACTTTCCCACCTAAAACTGAGCATTACCTTGATACCAAAACCAAAGAAAACTACCATGCAACATCATTCATGCACACAGAAGTAAATATTTTAAGCTAGGTTTTAACAAGTCAAATCCTGGAGTATATAAAAAAGATAATATATCTTGACTGCCTTAGCCTACTTTCTCTTGCTATAACAGAATACCTGAGATTGTATGATTTATAAAGAGTAGAGGTTTATGTTGGCTTATGATCTTGAAGCAAGGAAGTTTAGAGCATGACGCCAACTCTGGCACAGGCCTCATGCTGCATCATAACATGCCTGAAAAATGGAAAGGCAGTCAGGCATGTCGAACAGGCAAAACACAGAGACTACCTTGCCTTCAAAGAACTTGCTCTCTAGAGAATGAATTCATTCCTGTGAGGAAGGCATGGCTCACTCTTAACCTTCTAATCATTTCTTACAGGTCCCACCTCACAACATTCCACAATAGCAGTCAAATTTCAACATGGTTTTTTTGAGGGGAAAAGTTACATTCAAACTGTAACAGTGACCAAGTAGGGTTTATCCTAGGAATGCCAAGTTTAGTGTAGCATTCAGCAATCATTTGTTGTAGTTCTTAAACTAAAAGACAAAGTCAGTCACCTTAGTAGATACAGAGAAAGCATTTGACAGAATCTAAACACTGATTTAAAAGTCTCAACAATCATGGGCTAGATGTCAGTGTCCTTAGACATGGGCTAGAGTGCTGCTCAGTGATAGAGCATATGCTCAGCATGTGTGAGACCCTGGATTCAATTGCCAGCACCCCCTCCCCCAAAATCAAGATCCTGAATCTGATAAAGGATATTTGAGGAAAACCAACCACTGATATCATACTTAGTGACAGAAAACTGAATGCTGCTTTCCTTCTAACATCAGGAACAAGACTAGAATATCTGTTCATTGTTGATCTGGAGTGTTTTTAGGCAGTGTGGTTAGGCAAGACTCAGGTAAAAAGGCATCTAAAATAGAAAAGAAGAAGTGAAACTGTCATTATTCACCAAGTATATGATCTAGCTAGTAGAACAAAGAAATGAGTTAAGTATGGTTGAAGACATAAACTCCCACATAAAAATCATTTTTATTTTTTGTACAATAGCAGCAATTAAAAATTGAAATTTAAAAACAATAAATGCCATTTCCAATCATATCAAAACTATGAAATAGAATAAATCTGACAAAAGATCTGAAAGACCTTGTACACTGAAAACTTCAAAACATAGTTAAAAGAAATTAAAGATCTAAATAAATGGTCACATGTACTTTGTTCATGCATCAGTAGACTGAGCATTGTTAAATGTCAGTTATTCCCAAAGTTATCTATAAATAGACTCATTGCATTTTCAAAGTCCAGTCAGCTTTTTCTTCTAGAAATTGACTAGCTGATTCTAAAATTCATATGGAAATTGTTATGGTTTGTGTCTGGATGTCCCCCCAAGGTCTCATGTGTCATGGGGGCAGGCTTCTAGAATTTGTGATTAATTCATGGTCCAATGCTGAGATTATGGGTATGAGTGCTACACTTACCCTAGGGTGGGTGTTGCCTACATACAATATAAGGGACAGAAAAAGTCTTCTCTCCATGCTTCTCCCTTTTTGCTCTTATTCCTTTTGCTGTTTCCCTCTGCCATGAACTGTTACCCTCTGCCATGAGCCACCCTGCCTTGGAGCTAGCTGAGTGTGGACTGAAACCTCCACAAACTGTGAGCTAAATAAACCTTTCCTTCCTTCATCTTGGGTGTCAGATATTTTGTCTCAGCAACCAGAGAAAAGTAACCAACACAGGAATGTAAAGGATCTGAAATAGCCAAAGAAGCTTTGAAAAATAACAAATTTTGAAAACTACCCAATTTTAAGATTTATAAAGCTATAATAATTAAGATAATGTGATACTGATATCAAGAGATAAAGCAGTCAGTACACTAGAGTAAACCAAAGGACAAAAGGCAAAAACACTGTATGGACAACTCAGTTTCAAAGGTGCAAAGGCGTTTTTAGTGGATAAGGCAACAAAAGACACCAGAATAATTAAATATTTACATGCAGTAAAATGAACTTTGACCCACATTTGAAACAGTATATAATAATTAGCTGAAATGTATAAAAAACCTAAATGTAATGCCTAAAATAATAGTAGTTTTAGGAAAAAAATTTGGGTGAAAGAATGATTTCTTAGATATGACACTAGAAATATTCATGGAAGAATAAATTGATAAAGTGCCCTTTATAAAAACTTAAAAGCTTCTGATCCTCAAAAAAATAGTGTTAAGAGAATAAAAAGACAAATCATAGATTACCAAAAAATACTTGAAATTATATATCTGATAAATCAAGAATACTTATAAGCTCTCCAAACTCAATAATGGTACCCAAGTTTTTAAAACTTGGCAAAACATTTGAACACAGTTCACCAAGGAGATAGCACACACAAAAAGACATTCACCATCTTTAGTCATTACAGCAATGCAAGTTAAAACCACAGTGAACTATCACTACCCATCTAGGGCAGTGAATAAAATTAAAAAGACTGACCATACCAAGTGTTGAGGAGGATGTGGAAGGACTGGACCACTCATACTATTTGTGAGAATATTAAATGATAAACTCTATTTGGTAAACAATTTGGTAGTTTCCTAAAAGTAACCAATTATCCACCTACTATACAGTCCCATCATTCTGTTTTTAGATATTTTCCCAGGAGAAATAAAAACATATTTATGTACAAAAACACAATGAGTCTGTCTCAGGTAAATACCACAGGTAAACGTATAAATAAAAATAGTCTTTGGTAATAATAAGAAATTTGATAATGCTACATAGACTGATGAATTTTAAAATAATTGTACTGAGTAAAAGCCAGAAAAAAAGTACTTACTGTATGATTCTATTTGTATAAGATTCTCCCAAATGCTAACTAATACACAGTGACAGAAAACAGACAAGTGGTTGGCTTGAGGACAGAGGTGGTTGGGAGGGGCAGGAAGCAGGAATTATAAAAGGAAATTTTGGAAATGATTATCCTAAGTGGTGATAGTTTCACAAGTGTATTTACATGTCAAGGTATAGTTTAAGAATGTGCAGCATATCTAATAGGATACTACTTAGCAATACAAAAGCAAACTAAGATACCAGCTAATATATGGATGAACCTCAAAAACTTTATGCTTAGGAAAAGAAGCCAGACACAGAAACTGCATAGATGACACCTTTGTATGAAATGTCCAGTAAAGAAAACTTAATACAAAAAGTGATTAATATTTACATGGGAAGGGGCAAGCAAACACAAACCATAAATGTACATAAGGGATCATATGGGAGTGATGAAGATGTTTAAAACTGATTTATGATGATGGTTGTACAACTTGATAAATCTAAAAGATTGTTGAATTATACATTAGAAAATAATGAGTAATATGGTATGCAAACTGTACCTCAGTAAAATTATTAAAAACATGCAGTGTGTCAAACATAACAAAATAAGTTAAAAAATATTAAAAATGTTTAGTGTTGAATCTGATACAAGGCAGTTATGTAATTGTATTGTAATTATCAGAGGTAATAACATTAAAAGCTTTAAAAACATTTTGAAGTAATATAATGAGATTTTCATGAGTGGTATTTTTATTATACAGTTGAGAATACTGAAATTGTTTTTTTTTTTTTTTTTTTTTTGGTCTGTATGTTAGCAGAATTTGATTTAGAATAAATGCAGAATAAAGGACACCTACAGCAGCAGCACATGCCTATTAGGGATCCTCCTTATTTTTGATAAAAGGAAAATATCAATAAACAACAGCCCATGGGCCAGATTTGATTATGGCTGTGGCCTGTGTTTATATAGCCCATGACCTAAAACTGGGTTTCACAGTTGTAATAGGTCATAAAAACAAAACAAAGAATATATGACAGAGGTTGAGTCTGGCCTGCAAAGCCTAAAATATTTAGTGTCTGGCTTGTTACAGAAAAGATTTGCTGACCCCAGGTCTGGAAGGATGCTTTTTTGGGTAAGCGAAAGAGGTTAGCTTTATGTTTCTATTTGCCCATACAGGAGAGACTATCTCATTCTAGTTAAATCATCTTGTTCCTTGTTAGGTTTATGCAGAGGGTCTTCTGTGCTGTGTTCTTTCAAGATCTCGCTCTAGTATTGATGTAATATGAAATTAATTGATCTCGAGTAGTTTACTTTTTCTTCTGCAGCAAAGTGATAAATGTAGTCAATTGAATGCTCTTTCTTCATTGTGTAGCCTAAAGATTAGTATTTTAGGTATTATAAATCAGCCACTAATGCATTTGTATATTAAAACTATACAAATGCTGTTCTACTCAGCTGGTATTTAGCATTTGTCAGCAGTTTTTGCAGATAAATTTTCTCAATCTTTCCTGCCACTTGTATCTAAAACTTACATATTCATGGAACTGATCATACCTACACAATATCAAATCAAATGCTCTTATCAGTGAAAATGTCATTCAGATGATACCATGAACATCCTGAGAACAGAACATTATTAAGATAGTTTGTTTTTTAATCAGTTGTATTACTATCATGTAGCCACCATTTATTTTCTCTCGGCATGAAGCATTTTTAGTTGGAAATAAAAGTAAGTTGTTAAGTGATCAGGTTTAAGGGAAGGTCTTAAAGCATAAAATTTAAAAATAAAAGGTTATCGAACAGAAAAACATACTTCTTCAACTTTTTTCCCCAGTGGCTTTTCCTATCAAACAGAAGTGAAACTAAGGCAGATTCTCAGAAAACAAGGTTGAAACACATGTTTATCTGGTCAGTATTTATGATCTAAATAGTTTAATTTCAGATAGTAATTAAATAATTTTATAAGAGTTAATATGTGCATATGAATAAATCAAAGAAGTATATGAGGAAACACTAAAACCTGTCTCCGTATAATTGTTTTCTTGTGGGATGGCTATTAAAGTTTTTTTTTTTTGGTAATTAAAATGTTAAGGCACACAGTATAAATACCCTTGCAACATAAATTTATGTATAAGATATGCGACAGACATTTTTCTATAACTTTCTTTTCAGTGGATGAAAATATAGAACAGTGACTTCCAAGATGCAAACAGATCTACTTCTTTTTTTCTCTTTTTTGGCAGGAGGGGTCAATACTGGGGCCGCATTCAGGCCAGGTTCTGTTTACTGCCAGCCTAGAGTTATATTCCACCACTAACAATCATCAGTTCCTTATTGATGGGCTTTTTTGTCCAGTTTTTTGCTATTGTGAATGACACTTAAATGAAATTCTTAACAATATTGCCAACACTTTCCAAGTATATCCATAAAGCAAATTTCATAAAGTAAATTTCCAGAAATAGAACATATGCATGTTGAACATTTTGTAAGTATTTGCAAATTACTTTCTAAAATGATTAAACTAATTTTAATTTATTCAACGGTGTGTTATAGTGCCTTTTTCTTCACACCCTGACCAGTACTGGATATTATCAAACTTAAACATTTGTCAGTTTGATAGGTGACACATTATTGGTATAAGTTCATATGCACTCTTTTAACAGCTCAGAAATTCTATTCCATCTCTAATACTGCCAAAGGGGAAAGAAAGAAAATTTAGTGTGAATATTACTGTTGCTTTCTTCTTTAGTTATAGTCTTGTTTTATCCTACGTCTTAAGGATTCTGAGTCTCTTTGCCTGTCCATAATTCTTGTTCCTTTTCTTTTCACATTCCTGGCCCTGCCCTCTCTGATTATTTACCCCTTTTTTAAAATATGGTCTCTTGTTGACTCACCTCTCCCATATCTGCTAAATGAGGTTGGCAAGACCCATGCTTACTGAAGGTTGAGCGCTTATCAAAATGTTCACAAATACCAAGTGCTTGACATCTGCTAACTACTGAAAATAAAATCTTTTCTACTCAGTGTTTGGGACTGACCCATATGTTGGAGATTTTCACTGTATCCTACATATTTCAAAAACTATCCTAATGTAATAACTTTTTAAAAACTTTATTCTTTGAACAGGAAAACTTGTTAGCTCATTTGTAATCTAACAACAACAAAAAAGTAAAAATATAAAACAATCATTGTAACGTTTAAGTTCTATTGACTAGATACTAATTTCTGTGCTAGGCATAAGGCTAGTGATACAAAAAAGATTATGACTTGATTCTCCCCCCACCAACTTCTTCAAGAAGGACAGTCTACTGGAAGAATATAAATTGGAAATAAGGAAAATATGATAAGTATAGTAATAGTGTATATAAAAGATATGGAAGTTACAGAAAAGAAGCAATGATTAATATAATCATGCCATGGATTAAATCAAGGATATCTTCTAGGAAGAGTTTGAAATATGTATCAGTAAACTAAGGGTTCCTTCCTTCCAGCCCCCTCCTCTTCTTTCTAGCACATAGTAAGCACTCCAATCAATAATGAATGAATGAATGAATATATATAAATAGACAATCTGCAAATTGAAGATCAGTTTAGAAATTGTTAAGACTTCTCTTTAAATAATGGAAAATCTTGTTTTATAAAAATTTGACCAATTTACAATAAATTTTTCAAACAGTCCTTGTGAAGTAATGCTGCAAATGAAATTATTGCTGGAATTAATAAGATGAGAGTCAGAATTAAGAATCTTGCCCACTACTGACTATGAAAATACTTGACCAGGTGTATATTTTGACATAAGAAAATTAAGCTGTCTAGACACTGAAGCCTATACCTGTCCGAAAAGTAACTTTGAAGTAATTTTCAAAGGGATGCCTGTTAGTATTTTATAACATACCACAAATCCATTTTATGTTAGCTGTGAGGCTTTCAGAACATTCTTTGTTGTTTTTTGTTTTTGTTTTTGTTTTTGTTTTTTTCCTAACTGATGGATTTTCTGTGTGTTTAAGATACTGTATTTGGCCTTCAGCCTGCTCTTTGAGAACACTTCAAAATGTAATTAAAAGCCATTTTCACTGTTGATTCTTTCTTGACTTGTCCTTCATGACAAGGTAAAAATTCCTTCTAATTTTCTATTAATATTGACTATCCCTTTTCATACAGGCATGTTAAAAATTAAATTTTCTTTCTGTCTCCCCCTTCTCCTTTCTGTCTTCCTCTTTCTTTTCCCCTCTCATATTCTCTGTCCCTTTCTCTCTTCCTCTTTCTCCTTTCACTTTTGGTAGTATTAGCTACATCACTTACTTTAAATGGTATAGCATTGCAGAAGTTTCATATGCTGGGCTGGGGATCTAGCTCAGTGGCCTAAGCACCTGCCTGGGAAGTGTGAGGTCATGAGTTCAATCTCTGGTGCCACACACACACACAAAAAAAGAAGTTTCATTTGCTGAGAGTAATAGAGGTCAAGGAATAAAGCTTTTCAGTAAGAAAAAAAATTACTAGACCTAAAAATATGGTACATTAGGATTTTGGGTATGAAGTACTTATCAATAAGAGAGCAAATGGATTGTAATTTAAATTAAAGGAAAACTTGGAATGTGTTTACTTGGTTTATTTAACCTATTATAGTATATAATATCGTACTAAATTATATGACCCTCACTACCTATTATGTATGCTTAAAAGCCTACATTATCAGATCCATGTTTCTGTCTATATATTTGTAACTATTAGGTAGTTAACTTTTGTCTGAATCCAGTTGAGTAGAATCTCACATATATGAAAATACTGTAGTTTTCATGAGTTTTTTTTTTATTTAAATTTTAAAATTTTTATATAGTGCTGGGGTTTGAACTCAGGGCCTAAGCAAGCACTTTCCAACTGAGCTGCACCCACAGCCCTTGTGGGTTTCTGATGTTGATTTTCAAATCTATTCTAATGGAAAACCCTTGGGGATTAATAAAGTTAGATTGAAATTGGAGATAAACGTAGATTTATATTGATCATGCACCGTAGACCTTTTAAAGGTACAGTGTTTTATGAAATCTAGTTAGTTTCAGTTATTTAAAACATAGTTCTGGCCTCTTTGTAAGTGCATTGTTGTCAGTACAGCAAGTTGGTAGAATCTTCCACACTATAAAAATGGCCTTCAGAAAAGTGTTTAGTGAAGGGCTGCTATATTTTCAGTAAACTTGTTTTGGTTTTAATCTTTGAAGGAAATTCTCTTCAAGTGTATACCTACAAGTGAAGTTTTTAAAATAAATTTCCACCATAATATTTTCTAAAAAGTAAAATAAAAAATCTTGATGTTTTGTCTTCATTTCACCTTAGAACAGTGGAAACTTCCTGTGTTTCTAGCACTTTCTTTCCTTGTGGTACTGGGGCACAAACCTAAGGCCTCATACTAAACTACATCCCCAGTCCTTTTTATTTTTTATTTGAGACAAGGTCATAAAATGCTTAGGTGGCACTTGAATTTATGATTCTATTACCTCAAGCTCCCCAAGTGCTGGTATTATAGGAATGTGTCACCATACCCCTTTGATTTTGTGTGTCTGTGTATGGTAGTGGGATTTGAACCCAGGGAGTGATGAACTACATGCTTAGCCTTTTTTTTTTTTTTTTGAGACAAGAGTCTTGCTAAATGGCCCAAACTGGCCTCAAAGTTGAGCTCCTCCTGCATTATTAGACTTCCGAGTTTCTGGGATTACAGATGTGCACCATCACACCCAGTGAGACTTGGATTTTGAGCCTTGACTGGCTTCCAGAACCCTGGCAGCCATGCTTCCTCCTCTAGATAGGAGGAGATTGGAAGGGGTTTATTTCAAGGACAGTAATTAATAAGGCATTTTAGCTAGCTTTCCAACTTTTTCCTTACTGTTTTCAGTATCCGTGGCGGCTTTATCTTCAAGTGCAAACACAAAGTCTGGTTTAGGCTAAATATACATCCTTTCATTATGTATAAAACAAATTTTTTTTCCTCTCCTGTTATTTTGCTTTCATTCTCTCCATAGTATCCATCTCTCTTCCATTCATCCCATGATTTAGTAAATTTAATTTAGTATGACAGTAAATCTAGTAAAAGTGAAAATATTCTAGTATTCCTGCATGGGCTAACATCTTCTTTAATATTGTGTCCCTTTCTTATTACTCTTTTTCACAGCATATCCTAGCACCAAAAATATTCTTCACTGTGGGAAAACAGCTGGGAATAAAACCAAAAATCCTTGCCTCAAATGGTTTTCTAGTTGGGAGTATAAATAATTTACAAATACATACATACTTAGGTAAGGGGACAAAGTGATGGGGTGTGTGTGCGCATGTGTGTGTATGTGTGTGTCTATTTTAGATTGGCTCAGTCTTATTGAGAAGGTGACATTTGAGCAGAGCCTTCATGATACACAGGAGGTTGTAGAGCTCTCTGAGCTGTGTCTAGGGAGAGTTGGTAGCAAGTATCAAGGCTCTAAAAAAAAGATGTTGAGATGTTATTAGAAAGAGATGTTTCCTCAGGTGTTAAAACAGGCTGAAATTCTTAGTACATGCTCAAAACATTCTGAAATTAGTATTAAAATACACAAAGGAGAACCATTTCTTATAGAAAAACAGAATCATGTTTTTATCAGTGATACATTCCTGAATGATGTTATGCAAGAACAACCTTGACTTGCTTTTATTTTAATAGAAAATCTTGTGTACACACATTCTTAACCTCAGGAAACCCTTTTGGAGCTAAGAGTTTCGAATTTTCTCAAATTATACGCAGAGTATTTGTGTATGTACAGTACACTTGAACATTTTTCTTGGGTAAGTGGTAGTGTTATTATTAGGGATCTATGCCCCATTCATTTAGTGAATACTTACTGCATGTCTACTGTGTGTCAGTCATTGTCACAGGTAATAGGGAGATGTCCACCAACAAGGCGGACAGTGATTCTTGCTTTCATGGGATAGGCATTTAGCTGATGTATACATGGTAATAGATGACTTGGGAGATGAAACCATGGAGTCTCTGGGCTGGGGGAGGTCAGGAGTTGGGGAAATTTAGAAAGAGAGATTGACAATATATCATTCATATCTATATATATATTTAGTATGTGTATATCAGAAACTCCCCTGCGTCCCCCACCCTCCATGCTCTTTCCTCAACTTGGCTCCCAGGACCCTGGCAGCCATGCCTTATCCTCTACCTAGGAAGAGAATAAGAGGTTTATTTCAAGGACATTAATTAATAATATTTTTTTATTTTTTATTTTTTCATTTTTATTTTTTGGTACCAGGAATGGAACTCAGGAACTTGCACTTGCCAGGTAGGCGCTTAGTAATTAATAATAAGGCAGTTGAGCCAACTTTACAATTTTTTGCCTTCCTGTTTTGAACACATATGGTGGCTTTACTCTATCCTTGGATGAAGTAGTTGTTCATTTCTGATACTCTGTGAGATTTATTTTACATGATTAAAAGTAATTTTTATAATTTATACTTTTTCAATTATACATTTCAGTTATACATATATTTCAATAAAACGGCAGTGGTGTTTGGTTTGGGGAATTGGTACATGCATCTAACATATCTTGGTCATTTCCAATTCCTTTGTACTTCTCAATTTTTTCTCCCCACTATACTTTGTTTTTGATACTTGTTTTCAGAATTCCCTTGTATCCTCCTCTCTTTCTTTTTTTTGAAGGAGAGGTTTATTTTGCCTCTTGGTTTTAGAAGTTTCAGTCAGTGGTTAGTTGGGTCCAAGGCAGAATGGCGTGGTGGAAGGCAGAGGAAAAATGCTCAGTCAGGGAGCACCGAGGGAAGGAAGAACCTGAGCCAGTAATACATCCTTACAGTAATCCACTTGCCTCTTCGGACCACGCCCTATCTGCTCACAGTACATTTAGCTAGGAACTCGTCAATGGGTTTCCATTGATGAGTATAGCATCCCTATGTTTCAGTCACCCTCAAAAAGCTTCACCTCTGAAAAATAAATGGGTCATCTTGTTTTAGTATGTCCCCTGTTGAATTCTTGTCCACCTCCTGGGGGATATTTAGATTTAAACTATAACATCATCAGAAAGAGATTTTCCGCATCGTAAAATAACCATTTACTTACCAGAAGTTGAGCCTGGGTTACTCAAACCAGTTTAATTAGTGCTTGGGAATACAGCTCTGAGGTGGATGTTCAAGGCCCTGATGGATTCATTTCAGCATTGAAAGAAGCAGAAAGCTTAGTTCCATCCAGTGGACTCTGATCCCGGTTGCATATCAGAATCACTTGGGGGACATTAAAACACTCCAATGCCTATGTCCTACCTTTAGAGAGTCTGACTTAATTATTTAGTTTGAGATAAAGTTCAGGTACTGCTTTCTTTTAAAATGTGATTCTAAGGGCTGGGGATATACCTCAGTGGTACAGTGCTTGCTTGGCAAGTGCGAGGTTGTGAGTTTGATTCTTGGTACCAAAAAGTAAAATGAAATGAAATGTGATTCTAATGTGCAGGTGATTCTAATGTGCAGGCCAACTTGGGAACATTTCTGTAAGCTATATTGTTTCCATTTTACTCTTATGTTTTTTTTTTTTCCCTTCCTTTCTTTCCCGGCCCCCTTCCCTAGTTCTCCTTTCTTTTGAACAATTTCTTACTATTTCACAATACCTACTATACACTTTGGTCCTTATTTACAGTTTCAGTTTCTCACACCAGAGAAACAGTGTGACATTTACACGTGTGTCTGATTTATTTCACTTTAGAGTAAGGTCTCAAGGTGCACATATTTACCTAGAAATGTCTTAAGTTTATCTTTCTTTATGGCTGAGTACTACTCTATTATAAAAAAATATTTTTTAATCTATCCCTTAGTTGATGGGCATTTGAGTTATTTCCAAGATTTAAGTATTACAAACTGTGCTGTTATAAACATGGTTGCATATATATCACTGTCCTAGTTCTTTTAATAGTTTCTTGAAGTTCTTGTCACTTACATGTCAGAAAGACATGAAAAATAGTTAGATTTATGGGAAAGTTAGTGTGAATTATTGGAAAGTGCATGTCTCACAGAACAGTGTTTTAATGATAGGCAACTTAATTTTGATTGGAGTGTCTAATAAAAAATGTTGGTTGGAAATCCTGTCTAAAGTAATAATGCCATTTAATTAACAAATCAGTTGTTTACATTAAAAAATGTATTCAACATATATTAAAAGATTGATTTCTAAAGATGTTTAAGTATTTTCCTCTAATCTTAGTTACTTTATTAATTCACTCTGTCATAAAACTTTTAAAACATATTTGATACAGTATCATTATTACTGATTCCAAATTAATACCTCCAGTAAGTTCATTATGAAGCTTTCATTTCTCCTGTGAGTGGAATGCTCCTTTTCCTATTTATTTTCATTTACCACAGGAAAGCTTCCTACTAGTATACTATAAAATCAAGTCAGTAATAGACAATAAAGTATTGTTAAGAAATGATGTATTTTAAAATATGGTTGCCATTTGTGTTTTTTTTTTTTTTTGGTGTAAAACAGTTACCATTTCTGTTTTTTTAAGATAATAAAGTCAAACAAAATAAAACAGAATAAATAAAGCAAATGAAAACAAAACAGTGAAAGCAATATAGGACTTCAAAACAAGACAATAGGAAATCAACAATGGCTGCCATAATGCCTCTTCTTATTTTCAGAGTAGCTGTCCATACCATAAGACATATTAAAATCAAACCAAATAAAACTAATCAAAACAGAGCAGTGAAAGTGATATGGGATTTCAAAACAAGATAATAGAAAATCAACAATGGCTAACATAATATATCTTGTTATCTTCAAAATAGCTAGCTGCCCATGCCATCAGATATAATAAAATCAAACCAAACATAACAGAATAAGACCAATCAAAACAAAACAATAAAATGATACAGGACTGTAGAACAAAATAATAGGAAATTAACAATGGCTACTACCTTCTCTTGTTAGACGTTTCCTCCCCTATCACTTTCACAATACCTATTGTACATTTTGGATTCCATTAACTCCTTCAGTTTTTTATACTAGGGAGACAACATGATGTTCACCTGTATGAGTCCAAACCATTTCACCCAAAAGCAGGATCACAAGTTGCATCCATTTACCTAAAGGAGTCTTGTGATTATCCTTCTTTATAGCTGAGTAGCTTTCCATTGTATAAAAATGCCATGTCTTTCTTGTCTGTTCTACAGTTGATGGGCAAGCTATCCCTGCTTTTTTCTGTTTCCCTGTCGCATGGAGCATTGTTTTCTTTCCTTTGACTTTCAGTCTATGAATTTCCTTTCAAGTTAATGTGTTTCTTGTATACTGCATATTGATGTATCTTATTTCTTGATCCACTCTGCCTGTGTTCAAGACCATCTACATTAATGGTTACAGCCAACATGCACTGGTTCGTCTCTGCCATGCTTTTTTCCTGCTGTTGGCTCCCTACTTTTCCGCTCCATTTAATTATCTGCTCCACTCAGTGATCCCACTTTGCTGCTGTTCCTGGGACCTTGGTCATTTTTATCTCTCTCTAGAATATCCTTCAGTACTCTTTGTAGGGTTGCTTTGGTGGTCATGAATTCGTTCAGTTGTTCTATGTCATGGAAGTATATTGTTTCTCCATTAATTTTAAAAGATAGTTTTGCAGGGTACATCAATCTTAGTTGGAAATTGTTTTCTTTCAGGACTTGAAATACTTGGCTCCAAGCTCTTCTTGACTTGATGGTTTGTGTTGAGAATCCTACTGTGATTCTGATGGGTTTTCCTTTATAGGTGATCTGTTTTTTTTTCTCTAACAGCCTTTAATATTGTGTTCTTGTGCTGAACTTCTGGGATCTTGATTATTATGTGTCTGGGTGTAGATTTATTTTGGTTATGGCTAGTAGGAGTTTTATATGCCTCAATTATCTGTATGTCAAGTCCTTTTCCCATGCTTGGGACGTTCTTAGCTATTCAGTAGTTTATGTCATTTGTGTTGACTCCTGCTTTTTCACTGACACCTATCATTCTTATTTTTCTGTGCATCATCTTGCTGCCATTGAATTGTTATTTCCTGGTTCCTTGTTATTTTTAAGAGATCTTTCCATTCACGATTGCTAGCTGCCATCTTGTCTTCGAGGTATGAAAGTCTATCTTCAGTTTCTTTGAAGCAGTTTTGCTAGCTTTCAGTGGAGTTTTTAATTTCCTGGATTTCTCTTTGAGTCTGTTTCATGCATTCTAGTTCTTTTCTATATTGTTCAAAGTTTCCCTCATTCTCCTATGCTCCTCTTTTTTTCTACCTATGTCTTCTTTAGATATGCTCAGCAGCCCTTTTATTATGTTTGTCATTTCTTCTTTTACCTGGGGTATTCTTTTTTTTTTTATTTTGAAAAGAATACAACCAAACGAAACAAAACAGAGTAAAGTCAATCAAAACAAAGCAATGAACATGGAACATGACTTTGAAACAGTGTAAAAAAAGAAAAGAAAACAAAAACAAAAACAAAGCAATCGATAATGGCTCTTGTTATCTGCAGTATACCTGCCCATACCATCAGGGATAAGTAAAATCAAACAAAATACAACAAACTAAAACAGTAGAAACAAAACAAAACAATAATAAAACAAAACAAACAAAGCAGAACAATGTAAGCAATATAGAATTTCAAGATATTAGCAAAACAGCATTGGCTACCATAATAGTTGT